>PVIW01006494.1:0-34680 GCA_004026585.1 Noctilio leporinus
CCTTTGCAACAACATGGATGGAACTGGAGAGTATTATGCTTAGTGAAATAAGCCAGTCAGTGAAGGACAAATATCATATGATCTCACCCATTATGGGACAATAATGAGCAAAACTAACAACAAGCAAAACAGAACCAAGTATATGAATACAAGGAATAGGCCTTCAGTGGTCAGGGGGAACGGGGTTGGGGGGAGGGGGTAGGTAGAGGCAAAGAAGGGGAGCAGCTTAGACAAGAACCTAGTATAAAGGAACCATGGACATGGACAACAGGTGGGATTGACTTTGGGGGGAAGGAGTGGGTGGGGAGGGGGACAGAGGGGAGCAAAAAGGGGATGGATGTAATACAACAACAATAAAATTTTAAAAAATAAAATAAAATAATTTGAATGATCAGCTGAACAAGCTGGAGAATGTGTGCTGGGTGTTACGTATGAGATGCTGCATATAAGCATATCTGCATATTTGCATATTTTGTATGACTGCCTCAGGGTGAATACGTATTATTTTATCATATGCCATTTTAAAAAACGTATCTTTTGAGGGAGGGTTGTAACACGTACATAAGCTTCTTAAAAAAACAACTAAATGTGCTAAAGCTGAGCAAGGTCCTGGGAGAGGTTTCTGAAGGGCAAGTGGATACATGTAGCTTTAAAATGTTCTTCTTTTTCATTTCCTATCAGTCAGCCCCATCTGATTTTGTTTAATGAGGCTACTGCAATGTATTTATTTTGGGGTGATTGAATTTAGAAAGACATTCATCTAACACACAATTGCTGCCACAAGCTGGATGGCTGAATCATAACAGGGATGATGGCATTAATCCGAGGACAGCTGTTTCTTATCATTTCTAATACACACACACACACACACAATTTCAGACCAAGCAGGGGCTGTTTGCCTTAGTTGTAAGACAGGACTAATGGAACCTGAAGTCCAATCTCTTCTGGACAGGTGAAGCAGAGAAGGAGAAAGAAGAAATGCCCTGGAGGGACTACACTTTTGCTTTTAGACCTATGTCTATCTGAGGTGTGAGAGTTGCTTCCAGCCCTTCGGGATACTCAAGAAATTCCACTTATAAGGAGATATTTTTAAAAAATATTTTATTCATTATTTCAGAAAGAAGGGCAGGGAGGGAGGCAGAGAAGGAGAGAGACATCAATGTATGGTTGCCTTTCACCTGCCTCCAGCCACAGACCTGGCTGGAGACCTGGCTTGCAACCTGGTTATGTGCCCTGGCTGGGAATCAAACCAGTGACCTTAGGGTTTGCAGGCCGGTGCCAATCCACTGAGCCACACCAGCCAGGGCTATAAGGAAATATTTTGATAAGGACAGACAGAGGCATCTGTGTAACTAACCTTTTAAGAAGAGTTTACAAGTCTATTGTGGGTAGTTGCAGCTATTCAAGAACAATGATATAATACCGGCTCACATTTACCTGGTACCGTTATAACTTACACGATTTCACATTCACTATCTCAGGTAAGTGAAGCTTGGCTCTGGTATGCACCTGGGCAGCCACTCAGGTGTCCTGTGCTCACGACATACCAAGCATGGTATCCAGGGAACTGGGGAGCCCCTTCCCAAAGTAATCTCCATGGACTTTTGCCTCCTGCAGATGCCCAAAATACACCCTGGAAATAATCACTTTTTTGAACTGGAGCACTTCTATTGTTAAAGAAAAAACGTCTGTGGGAGCAAGCATACAGCCGACTCTGGATCTGACATAACCAGTGTATGAATGCATTCTCAGCACCCTCTCAGCAGAACCGCTGGCGAAGGTGCTAAGCAGGTCATACAACGTATTCAGCAAGAGAGTACGAGGAGGTTAGGGGCCTGGCAGAGACATTGCTACTGCTCTTCACTTGCTACAGCTCTTGAGGTAACAGGAAACATGCAGAGTGGTGTTGATTCAAGATAGGACTGTAATGTAGCTACAGAACTGCAGAATAATTTGTCACCTACCACTGCATACCTTCTGAAGGTAATGAACTGTTATAAGAATTTTATTTTTAAAAGGCCGAAGTTTGAATCACAGTGCATCCTAATATCAACAATACTCATTCACTCATTTATCTATCTGTTCATTTATTCATTCTGCAGCCAGTAAGGTGAACAACCAAAACTCAAGGGAATACAATAAAATTCTCCTACTGTTCTTTAAACTTATTAGGGTTGCTATTGGGAGCGACCCTCCTCTGCCACTAAGTATAAACTTAAGCATGTCCCTGGGCTTTGGTGGTCATTACTGAGGAGCTAAAATTCCTACCCTCCCTTTCAGTCACAACTGAAAACACAGTTTCTTTTTTAAAAGATTTTATTTATAATTTCCAGAGAGAGAGGAAGGGAGAGAGGCAGAAAGGAAGAAAAACATCAGGGCATGGTTACCTTTCACCTGCCTCCAGCTAAGGACCTGGCTGGAGACCTGACTTGCAACCTGGTTATGTGCCCTGGCTGGGGAATCGAACCATTGACTTTGGGTTTGCAGGCCGGTGCCTTATCCACTGTGCTACTAGCCAGGGCTGAAAATATAGTTTCAATTCAGTAAATGAAAATACACGCACCATGTAGTAATAGAACAGCAAACCTCATTTAGGGGGCTTCCAGCAAGTAGGGAACCAGGGTGTAAATCTTCTCTTCCCATCTTGCTCAATAGGGTTTCTGCCCCCTCCTGGGGGAAAGAGTGTAAGGAGGAAGGGGAAGGTGGGCAAAAAGTGCTTATTTGATTGGGACCCCAATAAGACGGTGTCACTCTCCAGGCCTAGCATTTGTCCAGAACAGATTTTCTCTTATGTGATATTATTGTGAGTCCCTCAGACACCTGCCTCCTCCCCCAAGCCCTGGTGGCCTCTCACTTAAGGATCCCTGAACCCATGCAGAAACATTCTCATTCAGCAGGAGCTTCCACGCCAAGCCTAGGAATCACTGCAATTCCCATCCAGCTTCTCCTCAACTGGGCAGCAATACACTCCCTACTAAACGGATCTCTGCTTTCCATACCACCCTCCCCGGCAGAGGCATACATACATCCCTGGAGCATTCTTTGCCTGAACGGATTCTGGGAGCCTGAGCCAATCCAGAAGCAGCAGCGGCCTTCTTTGCTCTGCTGCCAAAGCATTAGCCAGCCCTGTTCTTCTCCTGTACATTTCCCACGTTCCCAACTGCAGGAGACTCAGCTGCAGCAGACACAGCTCCAGCTCTGAGTGGCCCTGTTTCAGTGAGATGGGGTGGCCACCCATATCCCACACCCCCCACTTAGCTGCTCCCGCCAAAGAAATCCTCTTCAAAAGCCCCCAAGAATGGCTTGAGAATGCAGGAGTCTTGTAACCACTTCTCTGCTAAATTTGTTTTGTAGGTTCTTCTGGCTGGCCTGTCCCGCAACTTAGGGTACCTGAGAGCTGTTTTGTCTTGATTGTCTCTGGGAACTTGCAGTCTAACACTGTTGCTGTTCATTCACATATTCGATGAACAATTATTGAAGGTCTACCTAGTGTAGATCTTCCCTCTTCCTTGCTTCCTTTCTCTTCCTCATTTATGCTAATCTCCACCTTCCTGCTACCAAATGTTATAATGAAAAAGGAGCTGTTTTTTTCTTTTTCCCTTCCTCCCTCTCCACACATTTCCAGCTGTTATTACAGATACATGTGAGAAAATGTTTCTACCTTCTGTACCAGGATGATAACAAGTAAAGAAACAAGCAAAAAAACCTTAAAGTAAAAACTATAATAAATAATGAAAATATTGGTGGTCAAAGTATCTTACAAGCATGGTAAATTTTTTAACCGGAAGCACAGAATGTTATCTATTTGGACTTGGGTTCTTCAAATTTCAAGTTGCAAAGTCCTTGCAAAGCTATTGCAAATACACACTCTTTAAAATGTTATAGTAGCTCTGGCTGGTAGCACAGTGGATAAGGCACTGGCCTGCGAACCCAAAGGTCGCAGGTTCGATTCCCCAGCCAGGGCACATAACCAGGTTGCAAGCCAGGTCTCTAGCCAGGCCCATAGCTGGGGGCAGGTGAAAGGCAACCATACATTGATGTCTCTCTCCTTCTCTGCCTCTCTCCCTTTCCCTCTCTCTATAAGTAATAAAATAAAATATAAAAATAAAATAAAATAAAGTGTTATAGTAAAGAAGCTGTGTTATCATGTGCTCCTAGTCTGTAGGGCCTGGGGTAGAAGGAAACAAGCTGACGATAAACAGGGGTCAGTGAGGAATGTATTGCTAAGGAAGCAACATAACTGTGCCAATACTCTCTGTAGCATAATAAATACAGGCAGATGAATGGGATAAAATAAACAAACAAACAGGAGTTTTAAATGAATACCAAGCACTCTAAAACTGCTCTACCAGTTAACTGAAACATCTCTGAAATAGCATACAACAGCTGTCTACTTTGCTAAGCCCTTGAATCCTTACCTCACATCTTTTTCGTTACTGTTGTTATTGTGTGTGGTGTGGGCGTGTGTGTGTTAATGATCATAGTGATTGATACCTAACATTTGCATAGGGCTTTCTCAATGCTGGACACTAGACTAAGCTATTCATGGTATGTGTTACTTAATTCTCACAACCGTCCTATGAAGAAGGTGGGTTCACTCCCATTGTATAGATGAGGCAAATGAGCCTCAGTGACTAAGGCACTTGTCTTAGGTTCTGTGCCTAGTCAGTGGCGAAACGGCTGGTCATGTCTGGCTCTCCTTAATGCCAGAGCCACCGCGCCTTCCACTCTGCTATGGTGCCCTGACCCTGAGGCAGGTAGGAATGAAAGCTCTGCTCCTAATTTTGCCTATTTGTGTAGAAGGGAGGCAAAAGGAATTTCAGCCTTATCTGGAAGCCTTTTCTTTTTTTGAAAGCTACCTTAGCTTTGTGTGAGTGAAACCCCCGGCAGTCACAGTGGCATTCTGTGATGGAGGAGGGGTGGAGGGCAGCTGCCAGCCTCCTCCTCGTTATCATCTACTCAGCAACGTGTCCCAGCACTAGTTCCAGATGTCAGGGTGAAAAAGGACAAAATGACCCAGGAGTGCAGGGTGGTTGTTTTTCCTTATTTATTTATCCCTGTTAGCACTGACAAAAAGCAGTATGTAGTAAGTGAGTAAGTGAGCACCTTCATCATATCAAGCTAATCCGCCAAAACAATATGGCAGGGTCCCCACATGTGGCTGTACCTGTTTGGATTCAATTTCTCTGGAGCCTTCACCCTCCCCCATCTCTACAGGGATAAGGCCTCCTTCTCTCCCTCCTTTTTTTTTTTTTTTATTTCCTCCCATAAATATTTGTTGAGAACTTACTATGTGCCAAGCACTAAACTGGACACAAGATTATAATACGGAGGAAGGCTTGGTCCCTGCCCTCAAGGATCGTCTAGTGTATTAGATAAATCAGACACAGAAGTTCATGCTCACAGTTCTGGGCTGTGAATGCCGGCATGCGGGCAGGTACAGGAGGACCAACACATGCCACCAGGAGGAGAAATCAGGGAAGGTTTACAAAAATAAAAAATAAAAATGAAGCCTGTCCCAGTGTCTTTTTTTGAATCCTCACCTGAGGATGTGGTTAGAGGGGAAGGGAGGGAGAAAGAGGGAGAGAAACATCCAACAGTTGCCTCTTGAACATACCCTGACTGGGACCTTACCTGCAACCCAGGAATGTCCCCCCACCAGGAATTAAACCTGTGACCTTTCAGTTTATGAGATGATGCTCTCACCAACTGAGCCACACTGGTCAGAGCCCCAGGGTTTTCTATTTGGAATAGATTCATCCCCACTCCAACCCAAATTATATTCCACTGGCATTTTGGCTTGTATTAGTCACTCTGGGCTGGGTTTTTCTCCTCCATTAGGTTCAATATAATCAACCACACCACATGAGTACTGTACTAGCTATGCTGTGGGAGAGGAAAACAACAAACCCAACCCCAGAACCAGTTCCCCAGGGGAACTGGCAGGAGGAAAGGTCTGGGATGCAAGAGAAAGATGAGCTAAGCACATCGGAGGACAACATGGGGATGGATGACATCCCATTAAAGGAGGCCAGCATTGGGGACTGCTCTCTGAAAGAAGTGGCACTAGAGACGAGCCTTGATGGGTGATCCTTATCTCTCTAGTCAGAGAGGGAAAGCGAGGGCATGCTGTGCTGGGTCATAGACTTGGAAAGCAGGGAGGTGGGGGGAGAAGGGAGAAGGTGTGTGTGAGGGAACTGTAGCAGAATGTAAGGCTGGCATGCAGGGAACATGGTGGAGGACAGGAGTGCAATTAGAGAAAAGCCCGGAAAGGCTTATGGACTAATCCATGGGAACTTTAGATGTTGGTAAGATACTTGTCCTCAACGTACAGGCAAAGGGAAGCTGGGAAGCCGTTCTGAATGGAGTTACAAGACTCAAGTGGTTTTGGATGGAGTGTGGCTGAGGAAAGATGAGAGCTAGGGAGGCCAATCAGGTGAGAGGAGCCATAGGTGCTGCTGAAAAGTGGCAGTAGAGATGGAGGGCACCCTGTGTCAGGGACCGATTATCACCCATTTGTGTCCCCCAGATGTCCGTTACTGTTCCTTGCCCTGATTTTCATAGCTATTTCTGAAATGGAACCCTATTAAAGATTCAGTTTGAAAGATGAATTTGCCTTGTACGTGTTCTTTTGTGGATTAGTCCTGTCACCTGTCACCCAATTCCAAGTCATGGAGGGTTCCTGACCACGGCTGTTGTTATCTGGAATTTCATGTGGCACCTCATAGCAGTAGCCTCTCAGTCACAACCCCTAATTAGCTCATGCACCATTTTAATTGCTTGACTGTGGTCTGTGTGGACAGACTTAGTTTCCTTTCCAGAGTCACCTGCAACTGCCCCACCCTTTCCTGCCAGCTCCAGCATCAGGGAGCCTGCTGAGCTCCCAAAAGCACAAAGAATGTGCTCCCTGAGAAGTGCTAAGACCAGAGGGCTGCTGGGACCCACAATAAGGTAACTCTCCAGTAAATTCATGTCCCTTTAGGCTGGCATTTCTACAGAAAGGGGGTTCAGTGGAGACAAACTGCCAGGACCACCTATGGTGTGACTTTAAAATTTTAGATGAGGTCTGGTATTTGCATCAGTAGGGACCTGTTAAAACGGTTAAGGTAATTCATTAAAATAGTGAAGATGATCCATCGAGAAAGTAACCCACCTGAAGAGATGGCTTAGAAGGATGGAATTAATGAGGCTACAGTGTCTACCCAATACGATGAAGGGGTCAAACTGGATTGAGGTCAATTTAATCAAAAGATAATACTGAGTAATTTTACTGAACATTTACTATGTACCAGATACTTTTCTAATAACTATAGTTATGTTAACATAGTTAATCCTCACAGTAACCCTCTAAAGTGAGTACTATTGATACGCTCATTTTACAAAAGAGGAACCAAGCACAGAGGGGTAAGACTTGCTCCAGGTCACAGAATTTGAACCCAAATTGGCAGGTGGTAGGGCCCAACTTTGAACCCATATCAGTCTGGCTCTAGGACGTACTGAAGGAAACACTCTCCTGCCTTCCTTTTGTCTGCTCTCCTCACTCTGACCAGCAGGACTGGAGGACAAAAAAGGCCTGAACTGTAGCAGCTCCTTCTGAGACGTGAATGTATCGAGGATCTAATACCATCTCATGGCATAATGGGAAAAGCTTGAGTGTCATATGCGAACAGATGCACCTTAAAACCCCATTTCCATCATGTACTAGTGAGTGACCTTGGGCAAATTACTGAACCTCGAAGGATTATAGTTTCTTGGGCATAGGATGGAGGCAATATCATCTTCAAGCTTGTTATGAGCAAAATAATGTGCCTAGCCCCAAACTGGCCATGATGCGGATCCTCAGTAATGGTCATTATCATGAAGAGAAGGCAGTGATCTATGTGAAATCTGGGGCAATGAAGATAGACCAAGGATGTAACCTCAAGTGTCCAGCAGTGCCTAGAGGAGGGTTTTGATTCTTGGGTTAGGGATGAGATTGTGCGTAATTACTGCTAATCAATCCCTGGTTCCGATTGTAGATTCTCAGTCATAGTTTTCACTGCTGAGCCTCAGCACCTGACTTCTGTGCTTGACTTTCAAGCGGATAAACTAAACAACAGTGCTATTGTTTAATAACAAGTTGCACAGTAGGAGGTACTAGAAAGTGGCCTGGGGGTCTGAGCTCCGGCTTGCCTATTATTAACTATGTGGCCATGGGCAGCTTCAATCCCTGCTGTCTTAACCTCAAGATTTTTTAGAATGATGAAATAACATAGCAGAAGAGAGCATGTGTTTTGTTTGCAAAGAAGCACACAAGTGGAATGGGAGGTTTTATCTAATTTGTGAAACTCTGACTATGTTAAATAACATTTCAGCCACGTGGGACTTAGAGTGCCCTAGAATCTCGAGGGTGGAAAGTGCTGTCAGTGTGTGATCTTGAAAGTAATGGAAAAAAGGTTGTTCTTTGAGAGTTAAACTAGGACACCAACACACAATTGATTACATACAGCAGAGATGTGCTAAGTCATCTTAAAGCAAAAGAATGGTTCTCAGACTAGGAGAACTTGATGAAATCTGATGGAAAGGATTAATATAGCAAAAAAAAAAAAAAAAAAAAAAAAGGAACTCATGAGACAGAAGGGAGGTTGACTAGCCATGAAAACACAAGGAAAGGAGGTCAGACAAGCAAACCTTGGCATTGCCCATCTAACACCATCCAGGCCAGAGGGGCTCTGGTGAAGAAGATGGCCTATAGGTAATTCTGGTGACCAGTATCTTTCTATTACAGAGGACTAGGTCAGATGTCTCTAAACGTCCTTTAGGTGATTCCCCCAGCCCCACCCATTCTAATTGCAAGCTCATCGAGGAATCTGATTTTAGTTTGACTTCCCATGTAGATCCACCTACAGAAAATGACTTCACGAGGCATTGGACTTGGCATCCTTTGGCAATTATGTTTTTTATTGTGACACCTAATTACAATATGACTACTTATGCTGCCTGTTTACAGGGCTGGAATGAGCATTCAATACCTTTAGCAATCCTAGTTTTCCTTGTAAATGACTAAATTAGCATCCTGGTTATACAATATGTAGCCTTGTGAACTTAGATCTACCCTTGAGTGCTGACAAGTCAGATTTCTGAGCCTGGCAGGCAAAGGGCCAGAACCTGAACCCTGTAGATCACTATGGTAGGATCCCATTGTGAAGGCCTTTAAAGTGAACGCCATTGGCCTTCTCCTAGAGCCATCCGGTCTCTGTCACTGTTGGAACCATTTCTTGTGGAAACATAACCGAAGCAACTGCTCCCCACCCGCTTCCCCACATTCAATGTAGGGATCTCCTCTATCTCGAAACCTGCCAACAGGAAAATCAGTCCAAATTCGTTAACCTGCTTGTTCATTGGGATCCCATGCTGCTTTCTTCATATCATGTCTCATTAGTCCTTACACATATTCTGAATTCCAAACTTGATATCTTTGCTCATGCTGTCCATTTCTGGCTAGAATAACCCTTTCCCCTCCATATCTCAGCTGTACATGTCAAATCCAAATCTTATCTTTGACCTTAAGACTTGGGTAAGGTCTCCTTTCTTCTATAACCACTTGCATAATTACTATTCCATCTCTGAAGTTCCATAGCTCATTTCCTATTCCCTCACATCTTCTATCTTATGTTAGCATTTTGCAGTAGAGTGGGGTCTCCAAGATGTCCAGAAATGAAAATCATCTCTCTATTCGAAGCATTCTTCCCTTATAGAAAAAAAAAAATTTATTCTGGAACATTACATTCATTCAGCCTTTTATTTATTTATTCAGTCATTTAACAAATACTGACTGAATGCCTCTGTGTGCCAGCCAATGGAATATAGTAGTGAACCAGACTGATAGGTTTTAAAACTTCATTTAGTTTGGTTAAATAAACAGAAAAAAGTCAGGTCTTCTACCCTCATGCAGCGCTTAGTCTAGTGGAGAAAGCAGGAATAATAAACTACAGCTGTGATAAATGCCATGCAGGAGAAACATACAGTGCCGTGAAAACACAGATGAGGCTTTACCCAGGAAAGTTGCGTTTAAGTTAAAACCCAAAGGTAAGTAAGAGTTAGCCAGGAGAAAAGGAAGAGCTTGAAAGAGAATGAATGGAATGATCTCAATGGTCAGTGTCACTGAGCTATGACAGCCCGATGTCTTCAGCCCCTGATTGACTAGCCTGTCTTCAGATAATGCTCGGAAGAAATTCACAAATATTTTTCCTCTGACTCCCTGACTCCCTGCCTCCCAGCCTCAGGCAGACCATCCCTTTGACACAAATAGTTGTCAGAGTTGTCAAAGAATAATACGGTTTGTTATACTTAAGCCTTCTTAGTCATAATTACATTCTCATTAGCTAGGTGATATTACTTGTTTTATGATAAATTTTCCTAATTTCATTCTCAAAGGGTGACATTAACTTTATGCTTTAGTTATTCTTATTGCTAACCTCATCTACCACCTGTGAGAAACAAAAATCTTGTTTTGTTAGCTGCTGTATCCTGGGTGCTATAATGGCTGTCATATAGTAGATACTCAATTTATATTCATCGGATGGGTGAATGGGTGGACGGATGAGTGGGTGGTGGGTGGATGGTGGATTTTATCTTCCTGATTATAATAGAAATTCTCTAAGGTCACAGTATCTGTCTAGTTCACTTGCAGGCTCCGCTAGCACTTAGGACAAAGCCCTCCATAGGGTATGAAAATAAAAAGTCATCTAGCTTTGGTTGGTTTGACTAGAAAGAACTCCCTGTTTTTTCAGGCAGTTGGTTTCATAGTTGAACTGCTATAGTTGGTAAAGTTATTCCCACTTTTGGGCCAATATTTGCCTCCCTACTGGTCCTAGTTCTGCCCTTTGGACCCACAAAAAACAAACATCCATCTTCTGTCCATGGCAGTCCTTTTTAATTTTTTTAAAGATTTTATTTATTTATAGAGAGAGGGGAAGGGAGAGAGAACGACAGGGTGGGAAACAGCAATGTTTCAGAGCTGTATCACTCAGTTGCCTCTTACACAGCCCCAACTAGGGACCTGGCCCAGGCATGCACCCTAATTGGGAATCAAACCTATGACCTTTCCCAGGTTGACACTCAATCCACTGAGACACACCAGCCAGGGCTATTTACCTATTTTTAGAGAGAGGGGAAGGAGAGAGAAAGAGAGGGAGGGAAACATTGATGTGTGAGAGAAACGTTGATTGGTTACCTCTCACACACCCCCAGCCAGGGACTGGGCTGCAACCCAGGCATGTGCTCTGACTGGGAATTGAACTGGAAACCTTTCACTTTTCAAGATGACGCTCAACCAGCTGAGCCATGCTGGTCAGGGCCATAGCAGTACTTCTGGTGTTGGGGACAATGACCATGTTCCCTATATAGTCACTTAGAAACAGGACACCTCTCCAGTATGAACTCAGGTACTTTAGAATATACTTTGAAGTACTAGTAACATATTCAATACTTTGAAGGAGGACACATCCTGATAGGTCAGTGGTGTGTTCTGAACTCCCAGAGAAAGCCACTGTGTGAGCAAGTTCTCTCTCCAGGTCAGGAACTCAGAGCGAACTGATGGTGACAACAATAATTAATGTTTACTTTATGGTTAATTATAGTTTACTGGTTAATCCCCCCAAATTTCCAGGCCTATTAGTGGTTAAGGGTATGAGGAAGAAGACAAGGACTTTAGCAAATTTTGCACACAGGCTGGGGATGAGTGTAGGAGAGAATTGTAGTGCTGGGGTCTCAGTAACTTAAGAACTCATCTCCAGGCTAATGCATCTGCGGTTACCACTGGTCTTCCTCCTTGGCCTCGAGAATCACTGTGCACCCAATCTCATTAAAACTGTACCTGTGAAATACTATAAGTTCTAAGATGAGGAGTAAAGGAACCAAAGCATACAAAGAAGACAGGTATTGAGGGCTTACTGTATGCTGAGCTCTGCATTAGGTTATGTGTATGGAGGTTGGTCAAAGGTGTTTCTAAATATAACGCCTTACACACAACAGGCCCAAAGCTATGCACAAAGGCTTGATATTCTTTGAAATAAGAGAACTGTTTGCTATAGGCTCAAACACCTTTTTGTCACACAGAGATTTTATTATGGTAGGATTTACTCTGAATCCCCTGAGAACTGATACACTTTGATCACAAAGAGTTCACTAAAATAAGCGTATGTATTTAATTTCATCTATTTCACCGTATTGTAAATGTAGAAGGCATTTTAAATGATTCTGTTCACCAAATAAAGAATTCTCTTTGAATTATTTTATAATTTGAATAAGCCCTTTCTTAAAATTGGATTTTCAAGTGCGAGACTTTCTCCAAGCAGTAATTCTTAAGTTTCTGGGAGGTTTTGAGTCCTTCTAGAAGTCTCATGACAGCCACATGGGCTCTCCCCAGATGGGGGAACAGATTCACATAGGCACAGAGATTGCATAAAATTCAGGGTCTGTGACCTGAAGATAAAGATCAGAAAAGAAACTGGCCCCTGATGAGGCGTTGTGGCCATTGTAAGGGCTTTGATTTTTCACTGAGTCATATGGGAAGCCATGGAAGGTTTTGAACTTGCATTTTAACAGGAGCATTCTGGCTCCTGTGATGACCAGACTTGAAGTGGGTGAGGGCAGAAGGTGTATGCTGCCATCATTGAGGTGAGAAAGGGTGGTAGTAGTAGTGGAAGAATGAGAAATGGTCCGATTCTGATGCAAGTGTGTCTCGAAAAAGTCCAACCATTGTTAATATAATGAGGACAGTTTGTGTGACATCAGTGTAACCTGGCAGCTAAAGAGAGTGGACTAGAATGTGAGTGTGTGAACAAGGACAACTTCACTGTACTAGTCTAGGGTGGGGGTGGTAGACCCTTTTGAGTGAGCATGTGTACTGTGTGGCCATTGCATTCAAAATGACTGACGAGTAGAGCAACAAATCTGCATGGAATTTTCATTAAGCCTGGACATTCCTCAACAGAAACTATTCAGATGATTCGGAAGGCCACAGCTATGGGCCTAGTGATTGGCAGCTTCATCACAACAAAGTACCTGCTCATACATCACATCTTGTGCAGAGCTTTTTGGTGAAATATCAAATCACCCAGGTGACTCAGCCCTACTATAGCCCAGACTTGGCACTTTGCTGCTTCTGGCTTTTCCCAAAACTCAAATCACCTTTGAAAGGGAAGCGATTTCAGACTATTGGTGAAATTCAGAAAATACAATGAAGCAGCTGATGGTGATTGGGAGAACTGTGTGAGGTCCCAACGTGCCTACTTTCAAGGGGACTTGAGGTATCATTATCCTATGTACAATATTTCTTGTATCTTGTTTCTTCTTCATTAAATACCTCTATGTTTCATATTACATGGCTGGATACCTTCTGGACAGACCTCATAGTGTGAAGGTGCAGTGAACGAATTTGCTGACCAGATTGGACGTGGTATGTGAGTGAACGAGGTGAGTCAAGCTGGCTCCATGGACTTTGGTCTGAGCGCTTGAGGGCTGGAGTTGTCACTACCTGGGATGAGGATGACTGCAGGCGTGCAAGATCATTGGATGCAGGGAAATCAGAAGGGAAGTGTTAGAAGCCAAGTTTGGAACAGTTTAAACTTGCAATGCCTATTAAACACCTGAATAGAGATTCTGAGTAGACAGCTGAATGTCTGGTCAGGAATTCTGGAGACAATTTGGGCTTCAATAATATCACTCTCTCTCCCCCAATATTAACCTGTAAATTTGAAATAATACTATAATAATGTTTACATAATAAGACTTACTATTAGGGGATTAAACAAGACAAGGCATGTAAAGCTCTCAGTGCGGGACTTAGCCCACAATATGCCCCCTCAATACATTTCAAGTTTTATTTTTATTAAAACTGAAATGCTCTCAGTCAGTATCCTTATCATTACTATAAAGTAATGAGTGTGGTTGCTGTCAAGATGGATGACTGATTTCTGGTGCCGGTTCCCAGCCATGATTTGTAAAAGAAAAGAAAGTCTTGAGCAATGGCAGTGCCTTTGGAATTGGTCCGCAGGCCCTAGCATTTGAAATTGTAAAGGTTTTTGCACACGTTTGACAGGCTTCATAAGCAGGTTATGTCATGTTTCTTAAATCATCAGTATGTTATTATTTCACCAACCCAGAATTTATTTCAAGTTTCAAAGAGGGTTTGACATGGAGAATGAGGCAGCTGATCAGAGGAAACTGAACACCAGCAAGAACCTTGCAGGGAAGACAAGGTTACCTGTGTGACACAGGGTTTAAATGGAAAGAAGCATGAGGACTGGCTACCCTGTTTCAACTTCAATAGCTCCAGAGGTTATTGCTTAGCCACAAGTAAACAGGCTCACAAAAGCCATGACCCCTGTCTTCCTGAAACAGCAAGCTTCTCGGAGTGAACTTCCATGAAGAAGCACACCCTTGCTGTCTGCTATTAATTTATTCAGTGATCTTTAGCTGTTTCATGTTAGGAATGTGGAAACAAAGAGCTGGTATGATTTTATTACAGCCTTCTAGATCTTTGAAGCAATGAGTTTCCAACATCAAAACTGAATCAATGTTTGAGGTCTCTCATTTTGTGTTTTTGTTTTTTGGGTGTTTTTTTTTTTTTTTTTTTTTACATCTCTTTGAATTTTAACTATAAATCCTTGACCCTGTAATTTTCTTCAACATCTGTGACAGGCCTAGTGCTTAATAATTGCCTATTAATAATCCTCCTTATCACCATCTGTACCCAAAGGGAAGAGGTGATGAATCAGTTCAAACAGCCCAAAATGCATCTGAGACACATAGATTATTAAGGTCACATACAATCACAGATCTTGTTCAATGGATTTAGCACTCAAAGCACAACCATGCAGACACAGGTAGATGCACTGGCAACGGGGGAGAGAGAAAAGGGCACAAAAGAAGGGCTTTTCCCTCACATCCTTCTTTTCTCCAGTCTGTGAAGGAGGCCCCATAACCCAGCTGATTGCTGCTAATGAGCAGGGCAGTGCTCAATTAAACTTCATGAAACACCAGTTTCTTTCCTTCTCCTTGATTCTTTTGCAAATTCCTAAAAACTGCTACACTCCCTGTGACTATGCTTTAAGCAGACCTCCAAGGGTGGCTCCACATGAGAATATAATTCTCCCTACCTTCCCCCTGGAGTCAGGAGAGGACACCTCCAGGACTAACGTCAGGGTCCCATATAGTCCAGCAGGACATGTGAGGGGCTGAGCTCCCCACCCAGTATCTACAGTTCTTGCCCCTCTCTGGCTGTGTGCCCCAGAACTCTAGGTGCAGGAAAGCTAAGATACCCAAAACTGGTAACTCTAAATGGAGCCGGTCAGGTGGCTCTGTGACAAGAACTTAATGAACTTGTACCCTGTGTCTGTTTTTCTACCTTAAAAGAGGTCTTGTTTTTTTGTTTGTTTGTTTTCTAGTAATTGTAAAAGTAAATTTTGGTCTTCTATTTTTCTAGCCAAGCTAAGGGGGGAAAGGAAAGAGTTTTGTCCATACTTAGGCACGGCGGCAACAGGAAGAAGCTATCCAGCAAGTGGTGTTTATTTTATGTTTACACCCCAACATCTCTTTGACCTTAAACATCATAACTCAGGCCCACCAGAAAAATATTGGTGTATACCATGGGTAGCAGGATGATAATATTTTAGAGTGGACTGAGGCAATATAAAGAATGCCACTAGCATCACATGCACTAACTGGGGCTGCGCAGACAAATCAGCCATCACCTTCATACCAAATGAGTCCCTGGCCTACCAAAGCTTCCTCGTCACTCAAGAAACCTGACCCAAAACAAGGTTTCATGGCTAACACAGAGAACAAATACCCTCTTCTCCCTACTGAGAAAAACAGGTCCTAGCGTTTTATGAATGTAAGAACAGGTATCTTTCATTTCTTCTCCTTTCTCTTCTCCAACATTCTCTCGGGCCATTTTAATTGCAGAGTCATTTGGCAACTTCTGTCTCCTTGCCCTTGCCATCACCTCAGCCCCTACATCATTGACCCAGAGAGCTCAGCCAAGGGTCTGAAAGTTGTACCACCCATCTCCTGAATCTACTGAGTGAACACTAAGCTGAATATTTAAAACTCCACCAAGAGATACAAAGTGGTTTATAATGAATCTAGTCTGCCTTTACAAAGCAGGACAGTGGTCCTAAGGCAACTTCTAGGGTCGTATCAGATAGGCAGTGCTTCCCAGTACTGACAGGGCGCTCCTCCAGGGCCAGGAATGGGCACGACCCAACCTTAGATCTGCTATGGGCCGCGCCCAACATGGGGGAGAGTTCTCAGTCTGTTCTCAGGAATGAGCAGACTGCCCCCTCACATCCCTCAGCTCTGGGCTCTTGAGTACCTGAGGGTTTCCTCCTCCTTTCTGTGCAGCCAGGAGACATCCTCCCCACGATCCCACCTCAGCTGTCTAAACTGGGCTCCTTCCACCAAGCCCAAGAGACTTCCTAGCATTCCAGTGCTCAAGTGCTGTGCTGAGCCTCCCACACCTGCGGTACCAGGATCGGCGCAGGCAGAGTCTGCTTGTTTCTGTTCAGCTCCGGGAGGCTCAGCAGAGCCCCAGGCTGGATGGTGGAGATATAGAATAAGAGTCTTGTGCAACCCTGAAAGGTAACGTACACACCAGGGCCTGGGTGGTTAACAGCAATTCTGAAGCCCAACTGCCTGGGCTTGTATCCTGGCTCTACCCCCTGAGTGAATATTTCATCTCTCCGTACCTGAGTTTTCCATTTAGAAAATGGAAATAAAAGCATGCCTCTGAGGGCTGGTGTGAGAATTATTGGTATGAGAATGATTATGATAATTATGATTTAGAACCCTGCTTGGCACAGAGAAAATACTCCATAAACTTAACCATTACTAAGTTTGTGCTTTGGCTTCTCTTCCTGGGGGCCTGAAGCTTGGCCCATTTCTCTCAACCCTCCCTGCACCCGGCTGGTTCCCTCATCTCCCAGGAAGGACTTTGCTTTGCTCCCAGCTCACCTCAATGCTAATGGCCAAAACCAACACTTCTCTGCACCATTGTTTGGCTGGTGTTTTGCTCATGAGGATTCAAATCCAATAGCTTCAAGAGATGAAGCAACCATCTACCTACCATCTCTGAACCCGAGTGAATTATTTATTACGTAAGTATTTTTGTAAGAAGGTGCGGAAACTCTTGATCAACACAGAGGAAGGACCGAATATGAAAGGAGTTGCCCTGAGCATAGCTCATGCCCACATACTTCCTATTCTTTCAAGGACAAAGGCATTCCACATACATTTCAGACATTTCCCAGAATTTAAAAAAAAAAAAAAATTATAATGTTATTTTCTTCTCTACTCATCCTAAGTTCTCTAATGAGTATCAGTGGGTTATGATGCATTTATTCAATTAGGCAAATACACAATTTTCCTTCATGCTTCCCAAGTTGTCTTTAATATGATTGTCAAAGCCACTGCTGCTCCCTTAAGACAGGTAAATACCCATATAAACTGGATTTTATCACACTTGGCTAGAGCAATTCTGAATTTCCATGACTTGATAGTTCATAGCCTCAAATTCCAAATAATTTCAATTCAGTCACCTAATGGTTCCATTCAAAGACACTGCATTGCTGTCATTCCTTCCCCAGCCAAGTTCCAGGTGGCACTCTGCATCCTTTCCAATGCTTGCATTTTGGATAATGTCCGTGCAAAGAAAAATAATCACTACTATTGGCTAAGAAGCATCAAAACTTTTGCCAAATCTGGTTATTTCACTATTAGGTAAAAATTACCACTGCTCTGCCATCCACCTATCCTGACCCCAATCCTTGGAAATGCTTCTTCTGACGGGCCTAAGTTAGATCCTCCAGACACAACGGTGAGCTGTTGTGACCCGCAGGGCCACTTAAACTAGCCTCTGTCCTAGCTGGGTTTCTTTTTGCTGAAGACTGCTGCTGACCTGGAACCGATGGTTGAGTTGTCACATTTCCCTAAAATACACTTACCGGCTTCCTTCTCCTGGTGTTCAGTCTTCACGCTGATCGCAGAATCCCAGAGCCTCATCCCGGAAGGGACTTTAGACACCAGCCAACCCAAGCCCTTATTTTACAAAGATGGACACTGGAGCCTGCAAAGAGGTAGACACTTGTCCAAGGTCACATAGCTCATTAATGAAGGAGCTGGGACTCGAATTGCTGGACTGGAGTGGAGATTCATCTCCCCCTGGTGTCACTCTGCTTCCAACCAGTTCTCGCTGCTCTCTGGCCTAGTTGGCTTCCGTGCTCTCAACACACGGCCCACACCCCCCTGGGATGTGCTTGCAGCAGCCTGCAAGGCTCACCCAGAGTGAACTAACCCAGCTCAGCCAGTACAGGACTCTTTACCTGCAGAGGAAAAAGTGTCAGGTGACTCTCTTGAAAGCACACTCAGCGTGTAAGGACGCATGCGATGTTCAGGCGTATCCATCATTGCGTGTCTGCCAAGTCCGTCATGCTGAGGAGCAAGCAGAGCCTGCAAGTCACCTATAATGTCTGAGACTTCAAAGTTCTTTTCCCTCAGGCCTATGTAATTTCATATTACTCTACTGCAAAAGCTTTGGTACCATCGCCCCAAATCAACTTATTTAACAACAAACATTGACTGAAGGGACACTTGTTCAACAGTTTCCATTTGCTAGGCACTGTGCAAAAATGAGTAAGAAATGATTCCTATCCTTTTTCAGTGGAAGAGATGGGCACATGGACAATGGCAAGATATTGTGCCAAGTGTGGCAACCCTGACAGGAAGAAGCACAGGTCTTACAGATACACAGAAGCATAGCTAAGCAGGCATAGGAGGATTAGTGGACTCTTTGTTTAATGATCTTTTTATTTTGGAATAGTTTAAACAAAGTTGCAAAAATAGCGCAGAGAATTTCCATATATCCCTCACCCCAGTGTTAACATCTTACATTGCTGTGGCACACTTGTTACAACAAAAGGACCAGTGGAATATTATTTTTAACTAAACTCGTAGATACCTTTTGAAGGAGGTGAAAGCCAAGGTGATTTCTGAATAACAGTAGGAGTTAGCCTGACAGAGGTAGGAAAAGTAATTTTAATTAGGAAAAGAAAAAAAAAGCCGTGTGCAAAAACCGAGAGTTTGGTGAGTTCAAAAAACAGCCAGTTGCGATACGTGGGGGTGGATGCTGGAATTGGAGAGAAGAGACAAGGGGAGAGGAAGAGGCACCAGACAGGGGAAGAAGGGTGGAAGAGGATGAGGTTAGTGAGGGAAATAGAAGCCAGATCAATAAAACACCTTCTAAACAGGGTCAAAGCATTTGTAGTTTTTCCTGGGGGCAACAGAAAATAGATGAAAGCATTTTATGTAGGAGACTTACCATTATAAAAATTACATTTGGAAAGTGCTCTTAGAACACCAGGTGGAAAATTCGCTAACAGTGATAAGACAAAAAATAAAATAAAATAAAATAAACAACAACAACAAAATTCAGCTGGTGGATGGCCTCAGCAAAGGTAGTGGCAGATGGGATAGAAAGAACACAAAGAATTTTAGAGACACTAAGGAGCCAGAATTTATAGAACGTGGTAGTAATTGTATCAGAGAGCCTCAGGGAAAGAAAAGAATCAAGGTTGACTCCCAGGTTTCTGGTTTTAGCAACTGGAGGAACTGGATAGTGGTGTTAGTCATTAAACAACAGCGCACAGGCACAGGAGTTAAGATTGATTAGGATGGGGGCGATGGTGGTTCCACTCTGAACAGCTGAAGTATGAAGTACCCAAGGGACATGGCAGAAGGCAATGAAGCCAAGAACTGGTTTGGATATACAGGTCTGCGGTTCTCGAGAAAAACATGAGCTGGAGACATACAGGATGGGGCAAAAGTAGGTTTATAGTTATGAATAGGCAGAACAGTTTATTTTCAAATGATTATTTATTAATTAATTTTTAAATATATTTTATTGATTCTGCTATTATAGTTGTTCCAATTTTCCCCCTCTGTCCCCCTCTACCCGGTACCCCTCATTCCCTTCAGCAATGCCCCTCTTAATTCATGTCTATGTGTCATGCATATACATTCTTCAGCTTCTCCATTTCCTCTGTTATTCTTAACGTCCCCTTATCCATTCCATAACCAACAATGTGTACTCCTCTTCTTTTTCTTTTTCCCATCCAGACAATTCACCATTTAATTACTGCCTTCTAATTGTCAGCTTCTCAAATCATATTAATACAAAGTTTTCTTTTCATTATTTCAAAATGCTTATGTTAATTCATTTGTTAAAAAAAACTACTTGTTTATGTAATATCAGTTGCAATATTACCAAACACATGCACAAATACATTTACACACATACATGTTTTTACAAAATTTACATTAGAAAAAGTATTTCTACTCCTGTGACACAGTGTTTAATAACATGATTTGATTAATTGCCTTAAAAAAATTTTCTGTTAGAGAGATTTTAGCCTAGTTTCTTTCATTTCTTATCCCTAAAAAAACATATCTCATCTCATAATTATCCTTTTCAAGTCCTACCTACATTTGCTTGGTTATAAGCAGACTTCTCCTAAGCTAAAAAATAAGTAAAATAAAATAAAATAAGCAATCTCTATTTTCATTCCCAAAAGATTTAGCCTTCTTTATTTTTTAATTCTGCAGTCTTCAATATAGTAGTCACTTGAGATGTGGCTAGATCAAATTGCAATATACTATAAAGTACATACTGGATTTTGAAGAGTTAAGACAACAAACTTAAAGTATGTTGGCCCTGGCTGCTGTGGCTCAGTGGATTGAGCACCAGCCTGTAAACCAAGGGATTGCTGGTTTGATTTCTGGTCAGGGCCCATGCCTGGGTTGTAGGCCAGGTCCCTGGTTGGGGGCTCAGAGAGACAGCCAAAGACTGCTGCTTTGCTCTCTCTCTTGCTCTCATTTTCCCTCTATCTAAAATTAAATAAAACATTTTTTTAAAATTTAAAAAGTCAAAAGCTTATATAATTATTACATGTTAAATGATAATATTTTAGATATGTTGTAGTAAATTAAACATTATTTTTAAATATTTTATTTATTATTCTTAGAAAGAAAGGCAGGGAGGGAAGAAAGGAAGAGAAACATCAATATATAGTTGTCTTTCACCTGCCTCCTGCTAAGGACCTGGCTGAAGACCTGGCTTGCTACCTGGTTATGTGCCCTGACTGGGGAATAGAACCAGTGACCTTTGGGCTTGCAGGCTGGCACCAAAGTGAGCCACTGAGCCACACCAGCCAGGGCACACATTTTTCTTTTTTCAAAAAATTTTTTTACTCTGCAATGCTATTTTTGTGAAATATACCACAGAAATAGTATATTGCAGAACTCACTTTCATGAAAGCTGTCCTAGAGACAGTGCCAAATCTACAGTGAAAAATGAATTTGGTTTCTGAGTCAGATCCTACCCCCTCCAATAATACAACTCAACTTTATTTTAAGCTACTAGAACTACAGCTTATTCTTTTTGGAGTTTTCCATCATAGATAGTATATTGATTTTTTTATTTTTATTTTTTCCTTGCAGGGATCTTATTTCTTTCAATACCCTCTGTTTCTCCTCTACATATGTTTTACTAGTCAAAGCCTTCAGAAATAAAGGCACTTGCAGTGGGGACTCAGCTGGTCCCCACAGAGTAGAAATTATGGTATCTACTAAGTTGAGGTTAAAAAAAAAAAAAGCCCCAGGATTTAAATAATGTTGTAGAATAGCATTCTAGCTATTTTTTAAGTGTGTGGTTGACTTCCTACGTGGTCCTAAACTAACCATCGAACTATTTAAGAGGCTGTTGAGGTAGAGATTAGGTACATTCACATTTGAATAATGAAGTTTACTATAGCATTAATACATTTTCCCAAGCACCCTCAATTTGGGGGTCTTCATTGCTAGAAATGTCTATTTCCACTATCTAGTTGAACGTAATCTCATCTATTTAATTACTAATATAAGAATATATATTGCCTATGTACATGAGTCATATAGTTTAGTAGTTGGTAACTTCTGCCCAAAATTAGTCTTTACTCAGCATCTTTTCTAACCTAAAGACTGACTGATTTTTCAACACACCAACTACCAGTTAGTTGATATTTAAAACATCAATTGCAAATAAAATCTATAGTATACACCCACAAACAACCATATATTTTGTAACAGTGAATATAAAGATAGCATGTATTCTATGTACTATACCTCTACATTTCCCTACTTTTTTTTCTTAACTGCATTCAATTTTTTCTAAGAGTTACTGCAAATAATTTGATTTTCCCAATTTAGGAAATAATTCCAATCTAAGAAAACTTAACCTGTAGTAATGCAGATACAACAAAAATATAAAACTATACATTACTTAGTAAAATCTACTTATAACAAGATTATTTTAAAGCATTCATAATTTAAAGTTGGCACTTATCCATTCTGCTATCCTATGTTTTTTGATTGGTGCACTTAATACATTTACATTTAAGGTTATTATTGATAGGTACTTATAGTCATTTCCCCCCTTTGTACCTGTGTTCCTCTCTGACTCTCTGTTTCTTCATCTTTTTAAAGCAGTCCTTTAGCATCTCTTGTAATGCTGGTTTGGTGGAGATGTATTCTTTTAGCCTTCTTTTGTCTGGGAAACTGCTTATTTCACCTTCCATTTTGAATGAGAGCCTTGTTGGGTAGAGTAGCTTGGGTGTAGGCCTTTGTTTTTCATTGCTTAAAATATTTTTTCCATTCCCTTCTGGCTTACTGTGTTTCTCTGGAGAAATCAGCTGACAACCTTATGGGAGCCCCCTTGTATTATTAGCTCTTATTGTTTCTCTTATGATATGGATATTATGTCTCATGTTGTCCTGCAGCTCTCTTAAAACCTCATCATTCTTTATCAGTCTTTTTCCATTTTGTTGCACTGTCTGGGAATTTTTCTATGTTTTCCTCCAGCTTGCTGATCCAATCCTCTGCTTCCTCTAGCCTGCTTTTGATTCCTTCTACTGTCTTCTTCGATTTTGAAATTGTATTCCTCATTTCCGCCTGGCTCTTATTGATAGTTTCTATGTCTGTGTTAATGTTGGTGTAGTTCTCAGTAAGTTCCTTGTAGCTTCCCTGGAGTTCTCTGTAGTTCCCCTTGACTTGTTAGTAGTTTTCCTTGAACTCGCTGAGCTCAATGAGCTTGTCTATCATCATTATTTCAAATTCTATGTCTGATAGTGTGCTTGCCTCTATTTCACTTAGAGGTCTTTCTGGGGATTCCTCCTTTCCTTTCAATGAGGGTTTGTTTCCTTGGCTCCCCATTTTAGATGACTATTCTTCTGTGTTTTTCCTTCTTAGATTAGTCTACTTTGATTTCCTGACTTCATGTTATGACCTTTTTTGGTGTAGAGGTGCATTTTCTTTACTACCTTGATCCATCTCTAGTAACATCAGCTTGTGTCCAAGTCTGGGCCTAGTTAGCCTGCTGGAGCCTGCCAAAGATCTACCGTCTTTGTCTGTCTTCTTCAGTTTTGTTTTGGTTTTTAAAGATTTAATTCATTTTTTAAAAAGATTTTATTTCATTATTTTTAGAAAGAGGGGAAGGGAGAGAGGCAGAGAGGGAGAGAGACACATCAATGTATGGTTGCTTTTCACCTGCCTCCAGCCACAGGCCTGACTGGAGACCTGGTTTGCAACCTGGGTATGTGCCCTGACTGGTAATCAAACCAGTGACCCTTGGATTCACAGACTGCTGCTCAATCCACTGAACCACACCAGCCAGTGCTCCTTCAGTTTTTAATCCAGTTGATCTGCGATCCACTGTCAGGTGTAGGCACCACTGGGCAGACAGATTAATTAAATTGTAGTCCAATCAATCTGTAATCAGCAGTCTGGTTTAAGTACCACTGGGCTGGGCAGATTAATCCAGCTGTTGACCCAATCAATCTGTGATTAGCCACCAAATTTAGGCACCACTGGGTAGAGTGGATTAATTCCTATAGGCGGGACTAATGGTTCCCCTCAGGCTACTGCCCCTTGGAGAAGAGTGGTCTGCCTGTTGGATGGAGGATGGGTCAGTACTGAGACCTCATGGAATACTCCCTCAATTCCTCTCCCCAAAACCACTGCCCCAAACTCTCCTTAAGTGTCTGTAGTCCACTCTGCCCTCCCCCTGCTGCTGCCCAGGGTATGTAGGTGCAATGTATTTTCGTGCTTGGTCCCTTTAAGAACTCCATCTCTCAAATTGGCTAAACCTGGTGGCGTTTTGCTTTTCACAGCTGGGTACTGTTTTACTTTCAGCTGTGTTGATGTATGCTGGGAAGCCCAGCTGGGACTTTAGAACCCACCCTTCTCAGGTGGAGACTCCAGCTGCTGAGATATGTTACTCTGCTCCTTCAGCTGCTGCCTGCCCATGGGAGCCCTGCCAACCCTCTCAAGTTTCCAAACTTCCTACCAGCCATGTTGTGATGAAATGTCCTTTTCCTTCTGTCCATGGTTATAAGGCTTCTCTCCAGCTGGTGTTCTGTTGGTTATTCTGGATGATTTCTCCCCAAACAAGTTGTAATTCCAGATTGGTGTGGGAGGAGATTGGTGTAGCTCCACTTACTCCTCCGCCATCTTGGTTTCTCCTATTAATTATTTTCCATACAAATAACAGTAAACCTACTTTTTCCCCATGCTGTATGTGGTGAGTCATAAGCCTAAGGCTGGCAGTTGAAGTCAGATTAGATTGACCTAGATTGACTATGAGTATAGAGGAGAAGAGAGTCCAGGAAAGAATCGTAAAGAATGCTGCCATTTAGAAGTTGACCCTAGGAAGGGGATGGAAGGGATCATCCTCCTAGGAGGGGAGAATGTCCCTGAAGGGGTCCAGCGATCAATAGTATCAAATGCTGCAGAGAGGTGGATGCCCACAGGGCCCCTTGGATTTGGCAGTGAGACTTCCCATGAAAGAGATATTTCAGTGGGATTGACTTTGGGGGGAATGGGTGGGTGGGGAGGGGGACAGAGGGGAGCAAAAAGGGGATGGATGTTATACAACAACAATACAATTTAAAAAAAAAAAGAGAGAGATTTCAGAGAATGTGTGGGGTGAGAAGTTTGATCTTGGGCTGCTGAATGAATAGACGGTAAGAACAAGTGGACCATGGATATGGGTCATTCTTGAAAAAGATTTACAGTGAACCAGAGGCCAGAGATCCCTTAAGTGGGAGTAACAAATGAATAGATACTGTGGTAGTTAAAAATTACTTGTTCATATAACTTTGCCTTAGATATGTTTAAAGTATTTAAATGATTTTTATTTAGGCAAACAAAAATAAGTTGTACCAAAACAGTGAGAAATAAGTACCTATATAAAAATATTATGTATCAGTTTAGTCAAGGAACTAGCATGGATGACCCATGGACATGGACAACAAGTGGAATTGACTTATTAAAATGGAATGGGAGGGTGGGGAAGGGGAGAGTAAGGGAGGAAATGGGATTAATGTAATACAATAACAATAAAATTAATAAAAATAAAAATATTATGTAGAATTTTTAATACATTTCTTTTGTGGATAATTTCCATTCAACCTAATATACAAAGCTACCAATTTTTAACTCCAAAGGTTAACAAACATGAAGTTCATTCACTCATTCATTCACCCACCCACCCAGGGAGTACTTTTTGAGATTTTACCATTTTTAAATATCCATGCTCAGTTGTTTGGAGGGTTAAAATGTATGTTTCTGAACTTGACTTGCTTACAGTCTACTTGGAAAGAAATCCAACATTCATGAATCAATCATCCAGACAATATAACCCCCAAAATTAGAGCAGAGAACAGGCTAATATAGAAAGCAAATGCCAGTGAGGTGAAGGTTACCAAAATTCTACTCATCCTTTAAGGTTCAAAAGGTCCTTCTTCCTGTAGATGCCTCTTATTGGGCAATGGTTGCTAGAAGTAAGTTATCCCATCTGCTAGGTGAGGATTCCAATTAACATCTAGCAAAGAGCAATCCTTACTGAGGTCTCAAGTGTCCTTTTCTTGTCCTGACTTTTGTTTCATTCATCTTTGGTTCTGAGTGGCCTTCAAGGACAAGTTTATTTTGGGAACTTGAGACCAGGTTCATGTTCTGAAGGAATGAGGAAGGAGTGGGTGGAGCTAGAAAACAACACAGCCTAGGTTAACTACTAGTGATGGGTGTGGAAACACAGAAAGGAGATTTGCCCTCAGACTGTTGACAAATGGCAGCCACCCTTTATTCTGTCCTTCCCAAAATGGGGTTGGGACCCCTTTCTTCCAATTCTTACCTCTGAGGGCAGGGTTATCAATAAGAATATTAATAAGTATTGAAAACTCCAAGTTGTGATTGGAAAAAGGGCTGAACTACAAGCCCTAGTGCCAACTAGGTCTATCTCTAATTTGCTTCCCTCTAGGCCTCAGTTTCCTCATCTGTCCAATGAAGGGGTAGAACTATTCAATACCCAAAGCCTGTAGTGCCCTATAAATTAGAAACCACAGGTTCCTGTGATTATATGTTGAAATTATTCCCCAGTTATGAGTCATCTGTCAATCTCTGACCTTGCAAATACAAATTTCTCCCCAATGATGAAAATTAAAGCACTTAAATCTCTTATGGGAAGGTTGTACGCAGTGAATGTTTGAGTGAAGTACAGTCTGGGAAGTTGAGGCAAAAGAAATGGCTCCTAAATCTCCCTTGGGATTGAAATGGAAAACAAGACAGGCTATGATATCAGCTCCCATTTCTTCTGTGATCAGACTGAATAATACAAATATCAATATTAAATTATGCATGCATACTTTTTATTTTTGCCTTTCACAGGAAATCATGGGGAATCCTTTGCTTTTAGTCTTTAGTGCAAAGTAATGGAGAACTGGAATGATAAACACATAATCTCAGTATTTTAGAGTTGCAAGTGATTTTAAAGATTAGTCCCAACCCCTCTTCATTCCCATGAGGAAAAACAAAAACAGAACAGAGGGATCCAGGATATGAAACAGCTCACTCCAATCTTCCTGTCCCAGTTCTTTCCATGGCACCTACTGCTTTCCAGCATCAGTGCTGGCTTTCTAAACACTCTGGAAGGGTTAGATGGAAGCTATTCCTTGGGAGTCAGCCCCTCCCATTCTAGAGCTGCCTCTGCTATTCCACCATATGAATTATAGATGCAAGAGGTTACTAAAGCTTGGATACAAAGATGTGTTCCCTTTCTCGCTAAGGAAGGTTGCTCCCATAGTAAATCACCATTCTCATTTTTCCAAAATCCATTGTTGCCATACAATGTGCAGTCAAGAAGGAACATTGTATTCTGGTTTTGAATTATGTGAGGAATTCAGTTATCTGGTTCATGTCTAAGAATTATACATGGCTAGTTGGCAAGCATAATCTGGGGCAGTACTCTTCTGATGATTCTGATTGGAAGTCTGATTGCAATAAACTCCTATCCTCTGACTCCACTGATGTCCTTTCAGGCAGGCACCAACTTTTAAAGACTAACAAAGGAGCAATAGGGTGCATGGGAAAGAGATTTTTAGCTTGATGGTGTAATTATCTGCATTAGAACCCTGCCTCTGTCCATCACTGGTGGAATGACTTTAAGCAGTGCGCTTGGTTTCTGAGTCTTCCTCTTCTCATCTGCATAATGTTGAACAGATTTGAACTTGTTTTATATATACTATGTTACTGGATTAATATTATAATTTGTGAGGATCAGCTCACTGCAGAAATGAGGCTACAGCAACTACATGGATAATTTTTTTTTTAAAGCCTCTTGTCTTTGGGTCCCACAAGCCTAACTAGGCCTAAAATCCTGCTCTGCATTTACTGGTTCTGTAAACTTGAGCAAGTTTCATCATATTTACTTAAAAATATATTTTTTATTATTTTTTAGAAGGGAAGGGAGGTAGGCAGAGAGGGAAAGAAACATCAATGTAAGGTTGCCTTTCACCTGCCTCCAGCCACAGGCATGACTGGAGACCTGCCTGGCAACCTGATTATGTGCCCTGGCTGGGAATCGAACCAATGACCGTTGGGTTTGCAGGCCCATGCCCTTCCACTGAGCCACCAGCCAGGTTTCATATTTACTTTGTTTTAACTTTTCAAGAAAAATTTCAAACCAAATAGGTGGGAAAATAGTTTAAATGATTTACTAAGCACCAGATGAAGTAATTTTCAATATTTGCTAATATTATTTCATCTCTCCTTCTCAAGCTTCCCCCCCCCCCCCGAAATATTTTAAAGCGCATTTGGGCAAGTTGTTGCTTAAAAGATTTTTATGCTTCAATTTTCTCATCTAAGTAATGAAGATTATAACATCTAATTCATAGGGTAGGGCTGTACTGAGTACTCAATAAATGTTAGCTATTATCCCTATTCATGGCGGCACCTGTGTGCACCGCCCCCTCAGGGGCGTAAAAGGCCCCTCCCAGCTCAGGAGCATGTTAAATAAACTGCCTGGAGGCACCCGATACTGCCTGGCTAAGATTGTGGCTGCCCCCTTCCGGCAGCCCTCTGGAGAGCCACTCGGTTAGGATAAGGATTGTCCCTTCAGGCTCCCGTTGCCCCGCGTGAAACTGAGGGGCGGGGACCGGAAGTGGGGTTGAGCCATTCCGGGTGCGAGCCTGCGTCTGGGAGGAGCAGGAGGGCGCGCTCGGAAGCTGGTGTGGTAACGCCAAGATGTTTCGTATTGAGGGTCTCGCGCCGAAGCTGGACCCCGAGGAGATGAAACGAAAGATGCGCGAGGATGTGATTTCCTCCATACGGAACTTCCTCATCTATGTGGCCCTGCTGAGAGTCAGTGAGTGTCCTTCCAGGCTGGACCTGTGACCAGCGGGGAGCTCGCCAACGCCGCCCGGCCGTCGCAGGTCTACAGGCCCCAGGGCGCTGCGCAGCCGAGCTGTCGAGGGAGCCAGGGACAGGGTAGCGGGGAGCCTGGGACCCGCGCGTGGAGGGCAGCGGGCGCATGCGCGTTAGTCTGCGAATCAGGGTCGCGGCACTGAACTGCACGTGGTCGCCGGGACAGCGTGGTTAATCGTCCGGCCTCATCCCACTTTAAGAGCATTTGAATCAGAGCCACGAGGGTTATAATCCAGAGCAGTTCCCTCATTTTGCAGGCAGAAACTGCGATTTACAGTACAGGAATGGCTCGCTCAAGGTCATTGAGCAATTCAGTACGTGATCCTGACCAGGAATCCGGGCCAATTAACGCAGTATCAAGATTCTCTCCTTTGTAACCCAAAAAATTATATTTGTACAGCGGGTAAACAAATTTCTTTTTAGGGGGAAAGCATGAGAAGAAAAGGGTATGAATCTGTAGAATGTGAGGATAATACCTGCGGGTTTATTTGATTTTACATTTAGCAGAAACTTATTTTTATTACCTAATCTTGATTAAAGCCCTTTGAGGGAGGCTGGGCCAAAGGTTCAATACATCCCATTAGTTAATTTCAAGTTGATTTTAAAAGGGGACTTATGCACAATATGAGTTGCAGCCACACCGAATTTTAGAGTTAGTATATCCCAAACTAGGTATTAATCTCGGAAGTGACATCCTATCTCGTTTTCAGTTCGCTTTTCATTACTCCTTGTATATTGGTGACAGGTCTGAAGGTAGAGGCTGGGACGGTTAAGACAATACAGACTATTGTAGAAACTTGTATTGGGCCTAGCCTAGAACTCACTGAGGGCAGGTCTCCCTTATTTGGTGCCCCTTTCACAGTCAATGATATTATTCTGTTTCCCTGGTAACAGCAGCTCCCAGACTCATCTCGCTTCAGTTTTTGCAACTCCCAACTTATTTCTTCCACTTACCGTTTTCTGTTGACTTAGCTGTCAGTAAAATATTGGCTTCTTATCAATGATCTTTGTATATGCTATGAATTGGTTCTCTAAAAAATACAGAATACCAGTTCTGTATTATCACTTCTAGATTAAGATACAATTTGCACATTATGCAGTTAATCCATTTTAAAGTATGCAATTCAGTGGTTTCTTAGTATAGTCAGTTTGTGCAACCACAATTTATTTTAGAACATTTTCTTTCCCTTTAAAAGGAACTCATGCCCTTAGCTGTTAAACCCCATTTGCTTCCCTGCCACTAATCTATAGTATGTAACCTTTTGCATCTGGCCGATTTCACTTGGCATGTTTTCAAGGTTCATATTGTAACGTGTATTGTTATTGCCTTCCAATCCATTACCAAATAATATTCCACTGTATGGATATACCTTGTTTATGCACTCATTTGATGGATTTTTTCTGATAAAAATTAGTAGAAAAGACTAGACATGCTGCTGACGGTCATATCTTCAGTTTAATAACGTTTTTGTTTTTTTTTTTAATTTAATACGAGTATTTAGTACTTAGTATGAGTAAAGATGCTGCTGGATTTTTTTTTCTTCTTTATCACAACTCTTTTTTCCCCAATTTTTAAAGTTATGGTAAGATGTACATAAAATTAAAAAGTTACCATCTTAACTATTTTTTTAATGGACAGTAGTGTAGCAGTGTTAAAAACATTCCTAATGCTGTGCAACCATCAGCATCATCCATCTTCAGAACTTTCTTAAGTATTCCATATAAGTGGACTCATATAGTATTTGTCTTTTTGTAATTGGCTTATTTCACTTAGCATGATGTCCTAAGCTTCATATTGTAACATATGTCAGAATTTCCTTCCTTTTTAAGGCTGGACGGTATTCCATTATATACCATATTTTATTTATCCATTCATCTGTCTTTGGACACTAGGGTTGCTTCTGTGTATTAGCTACTGTGAGTAATGCTGCTATGAACATCAATGTACAAATATCTCTCTCTAATTTTTTGAGGAACCACCATTCCATGTTCCACAGGAGCTATACCATTACCACCGACCACAGAGGTTCCAGTTTTTCCACATCCTTGCCACCAGTTTATTTTAATAGCAGCCATCCCAATAGTTATCTCATTGTAGTTTTAATTTTCATTGCCCTGATGTTTAATGATGTTGAGCATCTTTTCATGTGCTTATTTTGGCCATAGCATTTTACTCAGGACAATAATATCACTTCTTTAGATATGTGTGATAGCACTTTCTAGTTTTCTAGACATTTTTACCTACACCACCCTAACAGGCCTTCATAATTGAAGTAGAGCTGTACCATATGTGACCTGGGGAAATCACAGTGTGTCCCTGACCTTCCAATTCCCTAGTTCAGTGTTGTGTCCCCACTGTCACATTCTGCCTTCTTTTAAATGCATTTTTAAAGGTAAAAAATGCCAATTTGTTTTTTCTAGAGTTTTGAATACCTTTGACAATAACCACAAGAGTGTAGAATTCATTCTTTGAAAGAGGGTTGGATTTAGTGGCCCTAAGGTAGAACTACTAGGAGAAAAAGACTTCCTATAATGTACAACTGAACTTTATAATAGATATAGCTGCATGACACTAGAATGGGCCACCTGGAAAGACTGAGTCCCTTCCTTTTGCTGGCTTGTGCAGGCAGGGGCTGGGCCATTACTTGGATTTGTTTAAAAAAAATGTATTGATCTAATCCTTTGAGGTTTATCCCCGGTCTTACAATTTCATGTCATTTGTGAGCTAATAAAAACAAATTCTCTTTTCAGCTCCTTTTATCCTAAAGAAATTGGACAGCATATAAAGCTTGGACATCACATGTGAATGCATGATATGAATAACCTGGTTACAGTTTCTCCTCTGCAAACCAATCTTCAAATGAATATGCCAGAAAGATGTGAGAGACCCTCTGATTGAGTGGACATTAAGAACAAGTTCGGTTGTGGTAACTGACCATCATAGCTAAAGTTGGAAACCATTTGGGAAGTATGAAAAGACATTTCTTATACCTGTGATACTCAACCTCCATGAATGTTGATGTAATTGTAAATAATGTCAAACTCCATTTTGTAGCAAATAATAATTATATAAGAATTATGTCTGCAGTAGCCCTATCTTAGCAGTCATTTCTGTTGACCAGTTTACTTCTTGTCTGGGACATATTTGTTGAAGAGTTCCTTATGACTAGTTTTACAGGAGCCTGCACACAACTGCACTATTTAAGCACAGGACCATTAGTCTATATTTCTAATAAATGTACCAATTAAAAAATTGGGGGTTTTCTCCTTAACCTGCTTTTTGCCGCAAGTCAACAATCACTGGTGAGTTACCATAATGTTGTGATTATTGCAACTACATGAAATTGAGTTGATCTTGTTTTGGAATTTGCTAATCCTGATGAAGTGCCATTGTTTTATTGCTAAGCAACTCATGAAAGACATCGTTACTGCTTAATGCTGAAAATACATAATATCACCAAAGGAAAAGAACAGTGTATTTTATAAATCAAATAGTGCTCCCAGTTTGTTGGGGAAGGGGACTGTCTTTAATCTTTTTCCCAAAGGCAGTGCAACTACATTCACTTTTTAGCTAATTGTTTTGGTATTTACCTCATGCCTCTAAGTAATGTGATTGTTTTGTTACTTGATGATCTTTCTGTTTTAGACATTGCCTACTGGCTTCTCCATGTCTGTAAGGATTTAGGTCTCTTCCATTATTTGCACCTCTTTTCTTCCTTCCAATGTATTTACTAATGTGATTTTCATTAGATTAATTTCATTAGAACTCCAGGTGCTTGCTACTTGTTGTTCTCATTTCCTATACATCTTTTTGTTTTTTCTAGGCTTAGTTTTCTATTACTTTACTACTAAATCAGCTAAACTTTTTGCTGTTTGTCTAAATTGCTTACCACAGTGTTCAGTTTCATTAGATATACTATTCATCTTACTGAATAAGTTTTCCCTGGAGCTTTCTGACCTGCCCCAGACTAAACTCAGTCTTCTGTGCCTTACGTTTCACTATGTTCTGGGATCTTTCTTCATCCTGGGAATTCCTTTTCCTCTTCTCCCATGTTGGATGTACCTGGAATTAAATGCATACTAGGGATGGTTGGAAGGCTTTTCATGCACAGATTTTTCTTTGTAATGGGCTACCCACCACAGGAGAGGTTCAAGTGTAATGGGGAAAAGAACATTAGTATCTTTCATAAGACTGTGTCAGGCATGTTGTCAGAGAGAGGGGAAGGAAGAGTAAGAAAGGGAGAGAAACATCAACATGTGGTTGCTTCTCCCGCATCCCCAACTGGAGACCTGGCCTACAACCCAGGCATGTGCCCTGACTGGAAATTGAACTGGTGGCCCTTCAGTTCACAGGCCAGCTCTCAATACACTGAGCCATATCAGCCAGGGTGGAACCTTATTTTTTAAAGTGTCCAAGTAACTTAATTGGCCTAAGATCTGCTTTGGTTAACCAATAAATGAATTACCTTAAGGTCCTTTACAATTCTGAAATTCTAGACTGGTTTGGGAATAAGAATCAAATAAAACTAAAAATCAAAGCAATTTTAGATTGCAGTAATAAAATTATAATGTTAAGTCTCCAGTTCTGACAGACACTTCAGGAATAGCTAATTTGCCAGAGTAGAGTTTGGTAGTTGAGTACTGTGAAAGAGTCTGGAAGCCATGCTACTAGGAAATAATTTTTAAGAATTGAAGGTGCTTTTCTTGAGAATACCTATAGTTGGAGTCTGAGAGCTGGTTTTTAAAAAAATATTTATTATTCTTTTCAGAGAAGAGCAGGAAGGAAGGAAGAAAGGGAAAGAAACCTCAATGTGTGGTTGCCTTTCACCTGCCTCTAGCTACAAACCTGGCTGGAGGCCTGGCTTGCAATCTGGTTATGTGCCCTCACTGGGAATCAGACCATTGACCTTTGGGTTCACAGGCCAGCACCAACCACTGAGCCACACAAGCCAGGGCAAGAGCTGTTTTTGTGTTTATTTGTTTTGCCACACAAGCCAGGGCAAGAGCTGTTTTTGTGTTTGTTTGTTTTTTTAATTTAATTTTATTGTTGTATTACATCCATCCCCTTTTTGCTCCCCTCTGTCCCCCTCCCCACTCACCCATTCCCCTCAAAGTCAATCCCACCTGTTGTCCATGTCCATGGTTCCTTTATACTAGGTTCTTGTCTAAACTGCTCCCCTTCCTTGCCTCTTCCTCCCCACTCCCCCCAACCTCCTTCCCCTGACCACTGAAGGCCTATTCACTGTATTCATATATTTGGTTCTGTTTTGCTTGTTGTTAGTTTTGTTCATTATTGTCCTGTAATGGGTGAGATCATATGTATTTGTCCTTCATTGACTGGCTTATTTCACTAAGCATAATACTCTCCAGTTCCATCCATGTTGTTGCAAAGGGTAGGAGTTCTTTCTTTCTGCTGTATAGTATTCCATTGTGTAAATGTACCAAAGTTTTTTGATCCAATCATCACTGATGGGCACTTAGGCTGTTTCCAGCACTTGGCTATTGTAAATAGTGCCGCTATGAACATAGGTGTGCATAGGTTCTTATGAATTGGTGTTTCAGGATGCTTTAGGTATAGTCCCAGTAGTGGAATTGCTGGATCAAAAGGCAGTTCCATTTTTAGTTTTTTAAGGAAACCCCATACTGTTTTCCACAGTGGCTGCACCAGCCAGCATTCCCACCAACAGTGCACGAGGGTTCCCTTTGCCTCACATCCTTGCCAACACTTGTTGTTGTTGATTTGTTGATGATTGCCATTCTGACAGGGGTGAGGTAGTATCTTATTGTGGTTTTAATTTGCATCTCTGATGACTAGTGATGTTGAGCATTCTTTCATATGCCTCTGGGCCT
>PVIW01006494.1:34780-86431 GCA_004026585.1 Noctilio leporinus
TGTTGAGTCGCATTAGTTCTTTATATATTTTGGAGATCAAACCCTTGTCTGAGGTATCATTGGCAATTATGTTTTCCCATACAGTTGGTTCCCTTTGAATTTTGCTGATATTTTCTTTAGCTGAACAGAAACTTTTCAATTTGATATAGTCCCATTTGTTGATTCGTTCTTTGATTTCCTTTGCCCTTGGTGAAGTATCCGTAAACATATTTTTGCGTAGGATATCCGAAAGTTTACTGCCTATATTTTTCTCCAGGACCTTTATGGTGGCACTGCTTATGTTTAAATCCTTTATCCATCTTGAGTTTATTCTGGTGTATGGTGGTCTAGTTGTATCTTTTTGCATGTTGCTGTCCAATTCTCCCAACACCATTTGTTGAAGAGGCTGGTTTTTACTCTATTTGATGTTCCTTCCCCCTTTGTCGAATATTAGTTGACCATAGTGTTCTGGGTTAATTTCTGGGCTCTCTATTCTGTTCCATTGATCTATGTCTATTCTGATGCCAGTACCAGATAGTTTTGATGACAGTAGCCTTGTAGTATTGTTTGAAGTCCGGTATTGTGATTCCTCCTACCTTGTTCTTTAAGAGCTGTTTTAATAACTAAATTGTCCCAGAAGGCAGATAGGATGAATGGAAGGCTAAGGAAAATTCCTTCATGAGCTTACAACTAATGTGACCAAGGTTTGCGGGAGTCATTCTTCACTGGAGGAAGTTTGTAAGCAGAATCTAAGCAGAATCTGAACATGGACACTGTAGTAGAGATTTCTTTGGGAAGAAAAATTTGTCACTTCTTTTCCCTGTTACTGAAAACTACTTGAATGCAATCACTATCTCACATATTTTTCTGTCCCAAGAGTATTTTTACAAAGGGGCTGAATTGCTGAGTTGAAGGTGAAAAAATGTTAACTTTATAGATACTACCTGTCATCCAGGCCTCAGAAAAATATTCCCAATTTATTTGGTAGAGGTGTTCACTTTCACAAATATTTATTCAATGACTGCAGAAGGCCAGGTACTATGTATGGTAGGTGAGGGATACAGCAAAGAAATCATTCATAGTACATACCTTTAAGAGACTGACTTACAGTCTAACAACGGAGTCAGACATAACTTAATTTCACCAAAAATTTCTTCATTATATAAACTATTCAGAGAGTGAAATAGAGGTAACTGAGAACCTGGTATAGGGGAGCCCTGAACTATTGAGTTGAAGAGGAAGCAGGGAGGGCTCCCTGTGTAAGATATGTTAAAGTAAGATTTGGACGACTAGGAATTACCTGATAAAAGAGTGAGGGGGCTTTGAAAAAGTTAAAGCAGATGTGTTTAAGGAATAAGAAAGGCTAGAGTGATTGGAGTGTGTTGAGCACAGAAGAGAAAGAAAAAACCTTCAGTCCTCCGAGTAAGATTGATCCCATACTGACACCTGCTGGTTATGATATATACTGCATTTCCAAATTTTGTCACACAAGAACAACCTTAACCTATTTTTTTGACTACAATGATAAATTGGAAATAAAGCATCAGGTCTTTTCCTTACTCTCTATATGTCCATCTCACAGGAGACAGTGAACAGTTGTTACTTGCGTGCTGTTTACATGCACTCAATGTCACAGGTACATAATCTGTGATGCCATTTGCCTATTTTTGTACAAGTTCACAAATGTTTACACAGAAATCACATCTGTAAAAGTTGAACAAAATCGTTACTGAGATGTAAAAGCATTACAAAATCACTTTTATTTTTTTAGTTAATTTTATTGATGCTTTGCTTTATTTTTTATTATTATTATTTTTTTCAATGTATGGTTGCGTTTCACCTGCTTCCAGCCACAGACCTGACTGGAGACCTGGTTTGCAACCTGGTTATGTGCCCTGGTTGGGGAATCAAACCTGTGACCTTTGGGTTCACAGGCCTGCACCTTATCCACTGTGCTACCAACCAGGGCTCAAAATCACTATTTTAAATACTATCTGATGAAATGTTTGCAGTTATGAAATGCTCTTCAATTGTTCCTTCATAAATAAAACACAGCTGGCTTTAGTCCAATAAGCATTCTACTGATGCTAAAGATCTGCTTTAAGCATGTCTGATGATTTTCCTCTATTCCAGTCACATTAGGATTTTCACTTCCCACTTATGTCCATAAAAAGCAAGTGAAAAATTAACGATATTACAAAAATAGCTATACAATAATACTGCTGTATTTGAAACAAGGTTGCACTGGCAACTGCCATTGCAATTGCTTGAAATATTAATCAACTGACTTTAAAAGTATACATTTGGTGAACAAAGGGTGATTAAGAAAGAGATGTAATGTGAAAATGTAGGTTGGGAGAATGGAGATCTGTATGTTAAGAACACTATAATTATTAGTTCAAAATCCTGTGTTACAGCTTCAGCTCTGCTGTTATGGGAGTTACATTCTTGGTAAACACCAAAATCTAGCTTTGGTAGATTTAAAGAGAAAAGGAATTTCTTAAAAGAATTACAGGTAGTTTTGCATCACTCAGAGGCCTTGGACACTAGGCAACTTGGAACGTCACCCTTTGTCACATGGTCACTCCACACAACCTGGTATCTTGAGGACATCTCTACCAAAGATTAGATGCCACCATTTATTACTAAAGCCACAGGCACAGAACCCTGGCCCATCATGGCAGCCAGTGTTGCTCTTAAGAACTGTAACTTGCTACATTCGCCGTGGTCACCAAATAATTATTCCATGACTACTTAGCTGTGTCTCTGGCTACAAATTCAAAGTCCAGGGAACATTTACTTGGTAGTGGCACATGGAGAAGCAGAGAAAATAGGGATTTCAGCTTTTGTGGTCAAAGGCATGTGCTGATTCCCAACAAGCTTCTAAGATGGGGAATTTCTGAATGGAGGAAGGAAGTTAAGAAGCTGGCAGACAAAAATGACAAGCCTGTTATGTTGACCCTGGGCAAATCACTGAGCAAAGTAAATGAAGTTCACATGCCTGGAAAATTATGTATGTTTACTCATTCATTGCACAATAAAAACCTACTCTGTCAGGATGCAAAGATGAACAAGTTGGTACTTGTTTAACACAGGACAACAATTCACAGCAAGTGGTAGGATAGAGGCATGCACAGGAGCAATGAGGGCAGAAAGAAGAGAGGGCTCAAATGCAGTTTGTAAATGATGTTTTTATATCTAAGTAGTTCTTTATAAAGATCACATTTTCCATTCAGCAAGTGATGCACCACTAATAAGAAAGACAGCATGCTCTTGTAGAAGCCTCCTGCTGCACTCCTTTAAAAGGCCTAGCTGATTCATAGAAATGCCAAAACAATAGTGTTGGTTGGCACAAATCCAGAAATTCAGGCTTTTGATTAATCATTGGCATACATATCTAGACTGCCAGTTTCATACAATGGGGTACTTTTCAAAGGATTAAACATCATAGCTTTCTCATTCAATAAATCATCAACCCCATTGAAGTATAAACCATAACTGTTGTGATCTGACCTGGCTTAAGTCAAAGAGGTCTTTCTGCTCTATCTGGCTACTGTGTGTACAGCCTTGTGTCTTTGCTTAGAATAAACTGCTGGTTTTAGGCTTAGGGTGTTTCACCCCCCATTTATAAAAGACAGCAGCTACATGGCCCTCAGAATAATAGATGGAATACATTTTTACAGAATACATTCTGTAGAACCAGGGATTGACAGGTCAATGGGATCCCAGGGGCCAACTATTATAAACCTCTAGGGCAATCATTTCTTTTACACGGCAATCTTAAGTTAAATTTCTGTAGCTGCCATTCTCTCCAAAAACCTGTAACTACATCCAACTGCCTTTTTGATTTTGCCCTATTTGAATGAGACATAAGCATCCTAAATTGTATAAGTACAAAAATGAGTTCTTGACCTCCCTCCACCTCCAAATATGTTCCCCTATAATAGTTACCATTTCACTAAATAGCACGTCCATGGGCCCAGTCTGTAGCTATAAGTCTGGGAATCTCCCTAACTTCCCATGTCAAGCCAAGTTTGACTCTACCTCAAAAATGTATCTTGAATCCATTTCTTTCCATCTTCAATACCATTACTGCAACCCAAGGCTTAACCAATCTCCCTGCTTCCACTAGGCTCTTATCTACTCTCCACATAGTAGCATACCACTAAAAAAAGGTACCAAATCACCTACATTCTTCATCCAGTCAATGGTTTCCTTTCACAGAAAAATGTAAAATCCTCATCATGGATGAGTGCTGCTACTAAGTGCTGCTAAGTGCTCTTAACTACCTCTCTAACTTCATCTGACTGTACTCTCCTTAACTTAATAAACTTCTAATAAACTGGACACCTTGCATTTACCCAAAGAGCAGTCTTCTTTGCCCTGCCCTGTCCCACTCCACCCAAGTTTTTACACTGGCTTTCCTCCTCTCCCATCTGGTTAACTCCTTACCTTTCTCAGAGATCCCGGACCACCTTCCCTTGACCCCTAATTTTACATCAGCGTTCCTTCAGCACACTTATTACCATAATTTAAAATACATGTTTAAATGATACCTGATTAATGATTGCCTTCTCCACTTGAAAATTAACTTCAAGAGGATAGGAACTATATGAGCTTCACTTCTATGTCCATAATAATAATAGCAGCGGCAGCAACAACTACTATTTACTATGTAGCAGGACCTGGGCTAAGTACTGTATCTATGTGCCCCCAGTAGTATGCTGTCTGCCCCATAACCAGAAGTCAGTCTGTTGCATGAAGGAACCCAGCCCCTATGAGCACACCTCACGACCATCTGAAACAGCTCAGCTATAGAAACTCCGGTGATTGAAGGATCTTTTTTTATACTGACCCCAGCCTGCCTCCCTGCAATTTCCCACCGATTCTATTTCTGCCCCTTCTGGGGCCAGCAGTACAAGCCTTTATCATCCTCCCACAAGCTTGGCTTCGCAGGATCTGAAGCCCCAAGCGTCTCGGCTCGTATCTCCCTTTCTCTCTCCCGAGTCTCTTGCAGCAGAGACGTCTCCAAGTCGGGTTCCTTTTCCACAGTGGTCGTCTGGGATCCTGCCCGCGGTCCTTCTGCGGCTCCCAGCATCCCTGGCCACGTGGGTCACGTGACGACGCCCGCCCCGCCCGTGGGTGGGGCTCGAGGCTGGTCCGCCCACCCCGCTCCCCGCAGCTCGTCCGCTGCTCCGGCGCAGGTAACCGGGACTGCGCGGGCGAGCGCCCAGATAGCTCCGGCCAGGTAAGAGGCGGTCGGCCGGTGGAGTTTGCAGGCAAACTTACTCCGTTCGCGCCCCGGTGATGCCCCAGACCTGGAGGTGGGGGTGGACCGGGCGAGGGGCTCGGGTGCCTGGGGGGCTACTCCAGGGAATCTGGGGCGCTTCTTTCTGGAGGCTGCCGGCCCAGAAGGTGCCTACGGGTCCTGGCAGAGGCTGAGCATCGGACCCTGGCGGGACCAGGCAGGGGTGCCCGCAGGTCGCCCGTGGCCCGGCGCTCCTGCACTCGGCAAGCATCTCGGAAGAAGATCTGTGCCTTGGTTTCCCCTCCTGTAGAAAGATCACAACCGGAAGGTAGCTCTCCAGGGTAACCTTCATCCCTGAGTTTTTGCGAGTGTGTAAGTGAAGTCAAAGAGGAAGAAGCAGACCCTGAGGTTGGGCGGAGCCCTCACCTAGGAGCGCAGGAGCGACAGTCTGGGTCGGGCACCTTATTCAGTGTCTTATGCATTTTATGCAAATCGCAAGCCTCTTTGAAGCTCCGTTTCTCCATCTTTAAAGTAAAGGTGATGACCCCCTGCTTGGCACCCCTTCATAGGACTACAGTGAAGAAAGAAAAGCCATTTGAAGAGCCAGAACTCTGGAGGCAGTTAGACCTGGGTTCAAGTTCTAGTTCTGCCATTTACTAGCTGTGTCATCTTGAACCATATAAAACCCTCATTGGTTAAAAGCAGATAATACGAGTTAGCACATGAGGTTGCTGTGAGGATTAAGTTTAAAGGGCTTAGCACAGTGTCAAGCACAGAAGTGCTCAAAGATAGTGCTATTAATATAATTAGTATTAAATTAGTAAGCTTCAGTGAGGGATGTTTAGAATCATCACTTGCGTTTCTATATATTTAGTCCTTAAAAAAGTACTATTTTGGTTTCCTAAGAAAGGGCCCAGGTGGGCTCTGCCTTTTTCTCTTTCTGGGCCCCTGAGGTTCTCATTTACAATTGGCAGGTGAACCCTGCTGTTCCTATCAAGTAAGTCAGGCAGGATGGGAACATTAATGTACTGGGGCAAATGGGTATCAGATTTCCTCTGAGAAGAAAAAAAAAAAAGTGCCAAGCCTGCGCTACTACCAAAAAAGGCACAGTATAGTGATTGACTGTCAGAGCTGGAAGATGCCTGGGAAGCCATCTAATCCAGCTATCTCTTTTTGCAAATGGAGAGGCTGGACCCAGAAAGAGAATGGGATTTTGAATTTCTCAGGACTCGACAGAATGTGGACACTGTGTGGTGGAAAGAACGTATACTGTTTACCAGACATGATGCTTTTCCTCAGGTCTAACCTAATGTTTCACTTAACAGGTATTTTTGGAGCATCCACTATATGCTTGTACACTTACTAGCAGATGGAGAAGAAATATATATGTAATATATATGTACATTATATATACGTATCCATTCTTTCACTGGTTCTCAGTACATTTTATAATAACAATAAGTTTTAGCTCCCAGTGAGCTTGCCTCATAGCAGCTGGTCCCCAAGGACAGAAACACACAGAGAGGCCTAAATTGTTTCGTGATCCCAGAGCCCTTGTTGAAGCCTGGTAAGATTGTAGGCACTGGGGAAAATGCTGCTTTGTGAGGGCTTTTAGAAAAGGATTTCCTTCTGGCATGAAGCAGTTAGATTTCTTTGTCTTTCTGGTTTCAAGCCTCTTAATTATTTTTGGATTTCTGAAGAGAGCCATCCTTACCATAGTGCCTTCATTTTGGTTTCCATGGTTATCAGATGAATTGTATTTTTATGATAGCATATGCAGCTGTTAAGTAATAACCAGGTCAAGTAGTCCCAAGTTCACTGTGAGTTTCTGTTTTCTGGTAGTGGACCTCTGTTTTTGTTTTTTTGTTTTTTGTTTTTTTTCAGTTACAGAGTACTCAAACTATCCCTCTCTGACTCCCTCCCTCCTTCCTTCTTTCCTTTGACAAACATGCATGCATGGCAGGGCCAAGAGGAGGGGGAACAAGTAGAAATAAAGAATATATACACATACCCTGGCTTAGGGGCCTCAGAGTATAGGGGAAATGTAAGGGGCACGTCGGTGGGGTTCTGATAGGGTAGATTGGGAGCCAGCCAGAGCTCCCCAAGGTTGGAGGGATACTGTTCTAGGCCATGAAGAAGACATCACATACTGAGATGCTTTTCAAGGAAGATTTAAATAAGTTCCTTTTACTTATCCCAGTCACATAATAATAATAGATGGTACTATAAGAAGTATTTTGTTATTTGTCTTAATGAATGAACTCTCTTCAATCATCAATCACTGGCTTTGCTTGAAATATCTACCAATTTCCCTCTTTTTTAAAAAAAATATTCTATTTATTCTCAGAGAGAGGAGAAGGGAAGGAGAAAGAAAGGGAGAGGAACATTGATGTGCAAGAGAGACAGACAGACAGACAGACATCAATCAGCTGCCTCTCACACCCAGGCATATGCCCTGACTGGGAATGAACCCGCCACCCTTTGGTTAGCAGGCTGGCGCTCAATCCAGTGAGCCACTCCAGCCAGGGCATCTCTTTCTGTTATTGTAGTGATTTACTAGTTTTTTACTCATACATATGATGTTGTGTACATAAAGTAGATAAATAGGTAGATATATGATTAAGATTTTTATCTATTTCATTTTAGATGTTTAACCTGTGTGTCCCATTTGACCAACTGTGTTCCAATGCAGTCACATATTTCTTTATTTTTGCAAGTAACCTCCTAAGCCCTTCAATGCCTCTATTAGTCATTTCAATGCCTTCTACTTCCGAGCCCCCTGGGGGCTTAAAGTCCAAAGAAGTCAGTTTTTGTTCCATTCTCCAGAGGAGTAAGAGCTGCAGAGTCTGAGCAGTTCAACCACAGCGTTATTTCTGATGCAGCTGTATGGTATCATTCTTGAAGGGCTGTCCTGCACAGTCCACGGATGTGTGCTCACGGCTGCTCAATGCCCTTGTTGGACCAGGTTCCTGCCAGCTTGGTCCCGTGCCTGGATTCCAAGGTTAGAGCTTTTTCAGTTGATGCTCATGTGCTAAGCCATTCTCTCCAAAGCACTGCACTCCAGCCTGTCACTAGGCTGATTCTCCTGGCGAGTTCTCTTTGAAGGCATATGGGGCCCTTTCCTGCTAGCAGTCTTGGTCAGGATCCTCCACTTTCAGACCTTTATCAGGGTTTGGAGGCTCAGTCCCTTTTGTTTCTAACCCTAATCCAAGACTTTTTTTTGACAAATTGGTTCTACTTCTCCCGGATTCTTCCTATGAAGGATTTTCAGAAATGGCAGCCTTCAATAAGATAACTCCCCTAGGACTTTGGGGGCCTACTCACCTTCCTTTTCATACGTAAGAGGGTGTCCTCTGATGACTCTTGACAAAGTATAGATCTATTTCCAGGAGACTATGTTTCCACTAATAGTCCTAAGAGAAGTAGGCATTATTGAAAATTTACTTAGCAGGTTTCCTGTTAGATTTTGCGGGGGACAAGGTTTTAATTTAAGAATGGAATATTTTCAGTTCCTTCAACTTGTCTAAGAATCATACAGTTATCAGTATGTTTATTTCATTGTCTTTGTTTTAAACTTAAAAATACGAGATACGACAAGAATACCTTCAGGAAAAAACCCCACGAATGTATAGTTTAACAGTTCTAAGGGAAATACACATGCAACCACCGCTCATGTCAAGAATTGGAGCATTACCAGTGCATAGGGTACTAGTAGCTCCCCTTCCAAATCATAGCCTCCTCCCCAGAAGAAATAACTATCTTAACTTTTGTGATGATCATTTCTTTGCTTTTCTTTGTAGTTTTGTCACCTATCGCTATCTCCCTAAACAATACTGTTTATTTTCACTAGTTTTTAAACTTGGTCATAAACACATGTGTGCATTTTGTGTTTGCCTCTTTTGCATCCATGTGATGATTGCACTTACTTTTTTTTTGCCAACAGTGTTTCTTGATATGAATATGTCACAATATACTTGTTCAGCCTGTAGTTGGTGGGCACCTGTGTTACTTATAGTTTCTGACTACCAAGAACAGTAAAACCAACAACATCCTTAGATATTTTCTATTGTGTATGTGAACAAGTTTCTTTAGATTATTATGTCAAAGTGGAATTGCTTTGTCAGGTGATGCCAGTTTTCTAAGTGACTGTACCAGTTTACCTTCTGACCAGCAGGATATGAGAGTTCTAGTTGCTTCTCATCCTTGCAAATAGTTGGTATTGTCAGTTTAAACTTTCTTAACTTTTCTCAGTGTATAATGATATCTCTGGTGGTTTTAATTTTCTTCCTCGGTTACTACTGCTGTTAGGCATCTTTTTTATTGGTTAATTGCATGGTATCTTTTGTGAACTGCAAGCTTTTATCTATTTTTCAGTTTTTCTTATTGATTTGTTAGAGTTCTTGATCTGTTTTGATGAGTTTTAGAAATATCCTCTCCTACTCTGTGACTCTCTTCTCACCCTGTTAAAGGGTGACATCTTAGATGCTATTCCTTAGAACAGAACCCGAAATGGGGGTTCTTGTGTAAGTGGTTTACTGGGAGAAGTTCTCAGGGAAGGGAGACCGCAGGAAGCATGATGGGGGTTTAGGGGAAGAGATGGAACCTGTTTTGCTGTCAGCTGAAACTTTCATCTGGGGGATGGATGGCCAGCCAGTGTGGAGGACCTGGGTGAGGTCCCAGTAGTATTCTCTACACATTTGGGTCCATTCCCTTTTTATCTCAGGTTTACTCCATCCAGATACAGCTTTCCAAGGATTCTGGTTGGTGACAATTTCTGAGAAAACTTAAAAGACAAAGAGGCTAGTGGGACAAGCGACAGCCCTTATTGCTGCCTTTAATCCACAGAACTAAGGAGTACCCACCCATTGGCTTCCTCCTTGGCACCCATTTTTGTTCCCCTGCTTTGTCCCTTAAGTGTTTGAGAGAACTCAGTGAGGAAGCCACCTGAGTCTGGAAGTTTGTTCCCTTTTATTTTTAACCATAGATTCAATGTTCTTAACAGTTCTAGAACAATGAAATATTTTCTTCTTAAGTTAGTTTTACTAGGTAATATTTTTCTAGGGATTTGTCCAAGGTTTCAAATTTATTTACATAAATTTGTTTATAATATTTCCTGATTATTCACTTCATGTCTGCAACATTTGTAAAAGTATTCCCCATTTCAATCCAATTTTGTTTTTATGCTTTCTTCCATTTTTTTCTTCTTCAATTTCAGTATAGGTTCTTTTCAAAGAACCAACTTTTGTCTTTATTGATATTCTTCATAGATAGTTTATTTTCCATTTCGTTGAACTCTGCTCTTTCTTTTTCACTATTTTTCTTGGGTATATTTTATTTTTATTTTTTCCTAATTTTTTAAAATGGATGCTTAGTTTATTGATTCTTATCTTTTTATTTTTATTCTTTTCACTTAAGGCTACACATTTTTCTCCAAATAATGTTTAGTGGGAGCTCACAAGTTTTTAGTCATTTATTTCTAAACATTTTCTAATTTCCATTATGATTTCTCCTTTGACTCAACGGTATCTTAGAAATGTTATTTCTTAATTTCCAAACATGCATGTATTTTCTAGCCATCTTTTATTCATTAATCGTGGTCATTGAGCTTGTTTTATGTTAATTTTAATCTTTTAAAATTTACTGAAATTTCTGTTAGTGTTCCATTTATGGTCAGTTTTTATAAATGCTACGTGTGCTCAAAAGTGATATGTATTCAGTGCTCTATGTAATGGCATTAGATTAAGTTTATTAATTATATTTAATCTTTTTTAGTAATATTTTAGCCTATTCTAGCTATTATAGAGAGAAATGTGTTAAAATATATATCTATGATGATAAATTTATCTATTTCACCTTTTAATTTTTTGCTTTATATCTTTGAGTTCTTTTATCAAGTGTATTTAGGTTTAAATATCTTCATAGTTTATGCTTTTGACATATTTCCCCTTCCAATTCTTCATTTCATTTTAACTGTTTCCTTCCTTGGGGTTATTTTTTAAGGATTTTACTTATTTATTTTTAGAGAGAGGGGATGGGAGAACAAAAGAGAGGGAGAGAAACATCAGAGTGAGAGAGAAATACCAGTCAGTTGCCTCTTGCTCCCTCCTTGACTAGGGACTGAACCTGCAACCAGGCATGTGCCCTGACTGGGAATTGAACCGGCAGCTTTTCACATTGTAGAATGATTCCCAACCAACTGAGCCATACCAGGGAGGGCTCTTTTGCGTTATTTTCAATCACTTGTTTTTTTTTTCTTGTACTAGTTTGGGTGAGTGCACTTTCTCTTTTTTAATGGTTACCCCTGAAATTTTAATTTAACCAGAGTTGGTAAATTACAGTTAGAGGTGATAAATATTCTTACACTTTTTTTTGGACAGTACAGGAACCTTAGACTGATTGAATTCTACTTGTCTCCTTCCCACTTAATGGTAGACTAATTGCAATGCACCCAGTCAGCTTTGATAGGATTCATTTAAGGACCCACTGGTAAAACAAATGTGATGATGGAGGAAAAAAAGAGCAAAGAGTTTACTTGAGAAAACAATGTACATTGGTGAAGACTCTTGGTTGCAAATGATGAGCTTGGACTCTCCTATAAAAAAAATCTCTTGGCTTATAAAACTGCATAGCTGGATCCAACTTTAGGGTTGTGTGTGTGTCTGTCTCTACCTCTCCTAGTTGCTCGGTCTTGCTTTTCTTAAGTTGACTTCATTTCTCAAATAAACTCTTCTGAGCTGTCCCCATCCTGGCATGGGGGTGGGTCTTCTGACTATTTTGGGTCAAGTATCCATCCTACATGCTGGAGGCCTGAGGCACTATGAATAACAGTCCCATCAAGACTAAATGGGAGGGGATCGGAGTTCCTCTAAGAAGCCAGGAGAGGGAAGGGATACTGGGCAGACAGAAGTTATAGCTACCACAGTCCACTGCACTGGAGTAATGCTGACCGGAAAAGTGATACAAAGAAAGCAGAGGTTTAGAGAGGTTGCCATTGGAATGAACTCAGTTAAGTCTGTACTAGAAAAAGAAAGGAGGACACCACATGTTCATGGGCCCACTGAAAGGGAAGGAAGAATCTGGTCAAACAGGTCCTTTGCCCACCAACCACTGGCACTTCGGCTTTGTTGGCAGAGGACATGGTGGTGGTTCATGGCAGCAGAGGGAAGGGAGCTAGAGTAGGAGCTCTCTAGCACGTGGAGGTGTCATCAGCATGTTAGCCATGGAGCCTGCTAGCCCCACAGCCCCTTTTAAGAGAAACTTCCACACCTACCACTCCTGTTCATGCCGGGAAAGGCCCGGAGACCATGTTCTCCACCATGAAACCTTGCTCTATCCCTGTCCTCTAGGTGTCCAAACTTACTGGGCCAGAGATGGACATCAGCCCCAAGAACAGCCAAGTCCTAGGCTCACCAGGGACCTGTGCAGGGGCTGTGAAGTCAGTCCAGGTTAGGATCTCAGCCGTGCTTACCAATGAAATAAAAACCGGGGTAACTGTTTATTCCTAGACTACTGCCTCTTGGGTTGTTGTAAGTGCTTATTGAGATGACATATAAAAAGTACCTGGGCCCTGGCTGGTGGCTCAGTGGAAAGGCGCCGGCTTGCCAACCCAAGGGTTGCTGGTTCGATTCCCAGCCAAGGCACATAACCAGGTTGCAAGCCAGGTCTCCAGCCAGGTCCGTGGCTGGAGGCAGGTGAAAGGCAACCATACATTGATGTTTCTCTCCCTCTCTGCCTCTCTCCCTTCCTCTCTCTCTGAAAATAATAAATAAAATCTTTTTTAAAAAAAAGTACCTGGTATTTGGTAATCCGCATTCCACCTCTCCCTGCCCACTCAAGGTCACCCAGCTAATTAGTGTTAAATCAGGACTAAAACCCAAGTCTTGGGATTCCCAACCCAGTGCACTCTCCTAGGTGAACCATGGTGACAGGCAGTGAGTTGAAGGAGAGGTGGGGCCCTATGGCTGCCACCCACACTCAGAAAGCACCCATTGTGCAGCAGAACACAGTGTTCTGGGCTTTGTCATCAAATTTCAAAGCTGAAAATAAGAAGCTGCTGGTAATTTCTCAGGCTGGAGAGAGCTAGGGTTTGAAGAAATGATGAAAAGCCCAGCTGAGATTTTTGTCATTTTCAAACTTTTAAGTTTTTGTCTCATTTTCAGTAGTGTGTGTATGTGTATAGGTAGGTATACATGCTTCATAATATTTTTGCTCTGTGTACTTTTAAATGAAAAATCCACAAAACTTTAGGGAGATTTACTTTGATTTAAAGAAAGATCTGGAATTAGTAACCCGTTAGTTGCTTAATACAGTTTGTATTTATTTATACTGAAGCTTTGTACACCTTGTAACATGGGGGAAAAATACCTTTTTATCCCTTTGTTGGTACTAAACAGAATGCTGAATTGTCCTAGATACTTTTTACCCCTTACGTACTTTTATATTAGAAGCAAAATTCCTGCCACTCTGACACTGATAGGCCTCCTCTTGGTGGGAAGTAAGTGCATTTTCTTCATATACAAACAAGAAAGCAGAATTGTCAAGTCTCCTGTCCTCCAGGGAGAAGCAGAGCCCAAAGGAGAAGCCTGTTTGGTCCCTGTTATCTGAGTCATTTCAACACCTTTTGTGCTGCTCTTCATTTACCCCCAAATTCATGAAAACGGACCCACCTGGCCTTTCTCTCTGACCCCTTCAGACTCCGGGAGCTGCAGCCAGACTGAGCCTCTTACCTTGTCCGAAACCTGGCTGGATGTTTCCTGCCCCAGGGCTTTTGCTGACACTTTCCTCCTCTTGTGTCCCCTTTTCCTCCAGTTTCTGGCCCCCTTCTTACCCATATCTTGGAGTCCAGCTCAGGTGCCAGCCCTTCCATGAAGCTTGGCTGAAAACCCCAGTGGTTAAAAACCAAGATATTAGGGTCAGACCTGACTTCAAAAAAGGGCAATGCTGCTCTCTAGCAGTGATTTGGGGTAAGTCACTTGTCACATAAGTTCCCTCGGGTTTAGTTTCTTCATCTGTAATGTGAAGACAATAATACTTTAAATCAGTGCTTCCCAAACATATAGTACATGTGAGTCCCTTGGTAATCTTGTTGAAATGCCAATTCTCTTTTTTTTTTTAAGATTTTATTTATTATTTCTAGAGAGGGGAAGAGGGAGAGAGACATCAATGCATGGTTGCCTTTCACCTGCCTCTAGCTATGGTCCTGGCTGGAGACCTGGCTTGCAACCTGATTATGTGCCCTGGCTGGGAATTGAACCAGTTGCCTTTGGGTTCACAGGCCGGTGCCTTATCCACTGTGCCACCAGCCAGGGCCCTGAAATGCCAGTTCTGATCCAGTAAGTAGAGGGTGGTGCCCAAGAGTTGGCATTTCTACCAGCTCTTCAGGACTGGGAACCTCATTCTGAGGTGTAAGGCTTTGGAGAGATGTTGAGAGAATACGCAAAATAAGGCAGAAACGGTGCTTAATGTTTTGTGCCCTTCGAATAGCCTTGCTTAGTAAACGGGAGCGGCTGCTGTTTTTGTTGCCTTCTCTTACTGTTGGCTCATTGCCCTAATTGGAGGTGACATCTTTATTTTTTACTCGTTAAACAGGGTTTTCCCTCTTTTGTGTCACTAAACACTTTTTTCCTTATTCTGTGATTTTGGATGTTGGGTTTTTGTTTGTTTTTTATTTATTTTTGTTTGTTTCTTTTTGTGAAGGGGAGGGTTTTTTGGATAAAGGTATCTGTCTCCTACCAAACTTAAGGATGGAGTCCTTATCTGATTTGTGACTCCCTAATAGTGCTTACCACCGCCTTGTATATAAGAGTCAACAGCGTAGTTGGGTTTTATTTGCTTCTTTTTTTAATCCATGGGGATCTGTGTGACTGTAGGGATTCTGAAGTTAATGATTTGCATAGTCTCAACTCTTCTAATACCCCAGACAATAATGATGGTGATTATGCATTCGTTCAGTAAATGTTTATCAAGCACCTACTATGGGCCAGGCATAGTTCTAGCCATAATTCAAAGCAATGGTACAAAGTTTCTTCCAGTAAGGAGCTTACATTATGTGTGTGTGTGTGTATGTGTGTGTATGTGTAATGATAAGCTCCTTGAGGACAGAGAATGGGTCTAGTTCATCATAGTGAGTTTCCTCATAGTAGGTGTTCAGGCACAGTGTTACCTGCTGTCTCACTTCTCACAGGGGTACTCACTATGGTGTAACATGGTACTTCCTTGTGTCCCCTTCACCAGCCCCACAGATCCACTCCAACGAAAACATTAGTGAGCCAGGTAGGTGTCACTAGAGATGTTATTGCTGACATGCCTGCCCGTCCTGATGCTCAGCAAACTGAATGGCCCATAGAACCCACCTTGTCAGAAGCAGGGAGCATCTAGACAGCAAAACAGAACCAAGCTTCACCGCCAGTGCCTTATATTGACTAGACTCTGCACAGGGTTCTAAGGTATATTCCCTCCCAGTTTCTCCTCAGCGAGTCCTTTTCAGTCCATGCCCTTTAGATGTGAGGCTGGTGAGGACGTGGTTAGCAGACTTATCTCTCTTCACTCTTCTCTCTAGCGATCTCATTCCATCTCATGGCTTTCAACGTCGTCATTCAGGTCTCTGTTTAAATGTCACTTCCTTAGAGACCTTCCCTAACAACTGTCTAAAATAGCGCACGGGTGCGTGTGCACAGGCACAGAGCTGCAGGGGCCTATGCCTGCTTTATTTCCCTTCATAGCATGTGTTATTTTTAAAACGTATTGTCTGACTCTGAAGCAGGGACTTCGTCTTTTTTACTGCTTGTCCGTACTTAAACATGGCCTCGCACAAAAGTTGGCAGGGAATGAATATTTGTTGAATAAATGATTTGTTTTTCTTTGGGTAGTCTCAAAATCCTCGCGAGGTGCAGCAGGACCAGCCATCATCCGCCCGCTGACAGATGATGAAACCGGCCTAGGGAGGTTAAAGGGTTCGCGCAGAGGCATGGGGCTGCCAAGTCTGCCACTCACCTCCCAGGAGGGTGGCCTCTGCCTCACCCACTGAGGCTGGGGACACCAGGTGGCCCGGAGGCATGTGGGTACCTCCAGTGGGCTGTTAGGAAGAAGTGCCACACAGAAACCCTGAGTTCTCATACTCTTGGGAGCGTGTAGCTAAGGGAGCAGCTTAACACCTTCCTGAGGACTTGCTTTCTCTCACCCTGAGCAAGGACCCACTGCTGCCTTCGCACCTGCCCCAGGGGACGTTCCTTACGCTTAATCCATGGCTCAGTGGCCCCAGTGACAAAAAGCAAAGACAAAACTTGAATACGTTTTTTTAAAGTGTTACTTGGTTATAGAAATCCCTGGTGCCACGTGGATCCCCATGGGTGGGTGTAAAGGTATAGTAAATAAAACCAAATGGAACAATAGGAAATGTGATATTTGAATAAAAGGAAATCCTCACCTGAGCTCCAAGAGGGTCTGGCCTCTGTTTTTCTTTTCTTTCTGTCTTTCTTTTTCTTTCTTTCTTTCTTTTCTTTTTTTTTCTGGTTTTCCCAAGGAGTTTATTTGGGCAGACCAGGGGACAGGAAGACCTTGCATCAAAAAGAAGGTGTTGAGAGTCTTGGTGGTGGAGTATGGCTTGTGCTGGTGACAAAGGTCCCAGTGGGGCCGTGGGAACTTGATCTCAGAGTCGCGGAACTGTTTGACCGCAGGTAGGCAGCACCTGCTGGTCACAATCTCCTCTACCTTCGTGGTCTGGAGTGAGTGGGTGCAGGCACGCTGCCAGGACCCCGTGTCTCAGTAGCACCGGGTGACAGCACCTGCTGTGGTCCGGTTCCCCTGCTCCCAGGACATATTGTGGGTCCCACTGCAGGAGTCAAGGTGCCCAAGTTCTTCACCCGAAGAGGGCATATTTTGAACACCTGCCCACAGGGAACAATGATCCCAAAAGATTTCTTCATCTTCTCCAGTCGAGACACAAGGTGTCAGAAGCAGAACTTGGCAATGGCATGGTGCGGTGCAAAGGTGTGCACGTGGAGAGGAGCTGTGTGCGGCACTTAGGGGTGGGCGGGCAGCGCCCCTGCCTTGTAGTCTTGCAGTGGGCCTGAGGCTTCCATAGTGTTCTCTCCACCTTCCCCACCGCCCTCAAAAGGACTGGACTCTGTTTTTCTTATGTCGATACCGCTGTGGTGGTTGACATGTTAAGGGAGTCTAAATTATGTTGTCTTTTTTTTTTTTTTTTTTTTTTTTTTGAGTATTAAGTGTTATTCCATCGGGCAGTTAAGACACTGGGGGAACCCTTTGATCCCATCCGCCTTGCTTTTCTTCTTGCGATTTGAATTTATTCCTGTGGCATGTCCCTTCTGCGTCTCAGCATGAACAGTCCATAGTCTGGGCTGGAATTCCACTGTCTCCCGGCTCTGTGTGATCACTAGCAGCACTGTTTACCCTGTAACAGGTGACCTCTACTAGGCCCGATGAAGGCTTGTCCTGTACAAGTGCGATCCCACTCTCAGCCAAGACACAGCCCACCCACCCTGTGCTGCTCGCTCCTTTCTGGCGCCCCACCTCAGAGAGCCAGCCCACTGCTTCAGCAGCGCAGAACTCAGATCAGCCTGTTCAGAGAGACGCCCACTCTGCCTGTGCTCCATCTCCCTCTCTACAGTAGAAGCTGCCTCAGGATGCAAACTGGGCCAGTCATGTGCTCGCCCACTATGTTTCCCTTCCCTTAAAGATCATAGGCATGTGAAGCTGGCTGCTCAGTGCCTGAAAGCATATATTCAGGCACCCTCATCTATTTTTGTCCAGCTTTGTAGTTGTTTATGGCAGAAGGATGAATCCAGTTCCAGTTATTCTGCAATGGCCAAGTTGAGGTTCAGCTTTGGAAACAGTATTGTGTTTTTAGTATCTGTGGAATATCTGAGTAGAATTGCCCAACAGGCAATTGGATGTGCCTGTATGGAGCCTGAAAGAGACTGCCGGGGCTGGAGATTCAGATTTTGTAGTCACAAATTTAGTGGCAGTTGAAACTGAGAAAATAAATGTGATCACTTAGCTACAGAATGGTTAGAGAAGGGATAGAAGACCATTTTTCTCTTAAAAAGCCTGAGCAGACATAGCTAAAGAAGTAGGTGAGGAACAGGGAACATTACTGTCACAGAAACCACTATGAATAAATGGCATTCATCTGGGGCAGTGACGGCTATCTGGAACCTATTCTCTCTGTATTTATAATGCTCACCAGGGCAGAGACCCACTTTTCTCTAGTGCCCCTGAAGACTTGGTAAAGGTTCACTGAGCGATCATTAAAGAAGAACCTACATACTCAGGCTGCAACGCTGGTCTGCAGCATTAGAGCCGCACCTGTCTTGAGAATGTTCAGAATTTCTTCCAGACATGATCATCCTTTTGTGCTTCTAGTCTTCTTGGGGCTTGGAGAGATGACAAGTATCACCTACATTTTCATAAAGTTGAGAAAAAAACCAAGGCCCCGAAGAAGTTAATAACTTGATTAAAGTCAGTTGTGGAGTCTGCACTCTTTCTATGAGTTTTAGTTTCTAGTTGTCTACAGACCTTATGGGGTTTCAAACTTGGAAGTTGTTCTAACATAATCCCCTTGTTTTCAGGTGGAGGAACTGCCACTGGTAAATGAAAGGGCTTTTAAGTAATAACATATGACAGAAATTCAATGAAGCTAGCTTAAGCTAAAAAAAAGAAATAAGAAAAGAAAAGACTGTATTACAAGAGTACAGAGATAGCTATGGAATTCAAAAGGCGGGGAGAAAGCTGAGCTTTGAGAATAGCCTGGAGCCAAGACGGGGCTGGCTTGCTGCAGAGAACCTGGGATGCCCCGTTTCTGCCCTTTCTCCACCCTTTTCTGTGTGGGAGTCATTCTACTCTCATTTTAAACCAGCTTCTTATGCACCCCACCCCCCACCAAGAAAATGTTCACTAACAACTATTCCTGAGTGTACAGTTAGGAAAGAAGCCATTCACTCCCCTCTATTCAGGAAGGAAGTCAACCTGGTTCTAGAATCACGGCTCCTATTCCCTCGGAGGTCTCCATGGCCCAACTGGAGCTGTCCAGAGCCCAGTCCGTTGCAACCAAGAGGCTGGGGTAGAGGTGTCGCGCGGGGTAAAGGTGTTGCGCACACATGGCTGTGGGGCCCTACCTCTGTAACCAGGGGGCGTGGCCTGCTAGAGGGGGCAGGTGGTTGGACACTAGGGTTCCATCAACGCTACCAGTGGCAGAGCCAGGACCAAAGCCCACAGGCTCTGATCCAGCAGCAGTCTTCCTGAGGCTGCCTCACGTGCGGAAACAGTGGTGATTATTTGATCTGGTTCAAGGAGAGACAAATGGGCATTCACTGTCTTAGCTCACATTCCTAGTGGTGTGAAGAAATAGAAGTTGCTTCCCTAGGAGTCCAGGGAATCCAGAGCTCTGGGGCCATAGCAGCCAAAGGCGGGTTCCCTCAGTATGAGTCCAGACTCTTAGTTACCAGCCACAGAAACCCAGATCAAACCAGCTATAGCACAAAAGGCCTTCATTCGAAGGCCAGTGAGGTACCTCCCAGAATTGAAGGAAGAATGGAAGACTCGGGGGCATCTGCAGGAATCTGGAATGCCAGGAGGACACGTACACAATGTGTGCACTTCTTCCCTTTTTTCAATTTTTATCCTTCATCTCTCCTCATTTCTGTTTGGCTTTGGTATTACAGGTCTTCTCTGCAAGGGAGCAGCCAGCAGTATGGGGTCATCCCCATATAGTGTCTGACCAAAGGGAAAAGAGAATCTTCCCTGCTGATTCCAGGCAGAAAGTCCCAGAGAAGTATTCTGATGAAGTATTCTGGTTGGCTGGGCCATGCTCACTTGCTCATCCCTAGGGTTAGGAGAAGGCAGTGGGTATTTTTATTTAGTTTTATTCATTTGTTTATAAAAGACTTTATTCATAATTTTTAAAGGGAAGGGCAGGGAGGGAGGAAGAAAGAGAGAAACATCAATGTATGGTTGCCTTTTACCTGCCTCTAGCTACAGACCTGGCTGGAGACCTGGTTTGTGCCCTGGCTGGGAATCAAACCAGTGACCTTTGGGTTCGCAGGCTGGTGCCTATCCACTGAGCCACCAGCCAGGGCTTTATTTGTTTATTTTTGATAATGGAAATAAGGCTATGCAGAAGCTTCACAATTTTGGAATAACAGCATTCCACATGCATAGTCACTTAAGCCTATCAATTAAAGCTAAACTTTAACACTTGAGTTTTACTATCATTTCCCCTACCCCCATCTGTTTTAATTTTATTTATATATATATATTTTTTTTTCTAAGATTTTATTTATTATTTTTAGAGAGAGGGGGAAGAAGAGAGGCAGAGAGGGAGAGAAACATCAATGTATGGTTGCCTTTCACCTGCCTCCAGCTTAGGACCTGGCTGGAGACCTGGCTTGCAACCTACTTATATGCCCACAACCAGTGACCTTTGGGTTCGCAGGCCGGTGCCCTATCCACTGTGCCACAAGCCAAGGCTAATTATATTATTTCTATAGGGTTAGTTTACAAACTAAGACAACAGAAGACACAAAAGTTACACAATCTTGGAAGAATGGCAAGCTTCTGCCTCAGAGCCTATTTCCTCTAGAACCCCCAAAGAATAACCCTGCCACCCTCTGCCAGGCCAGCCCAGCCCTGGGCTGCCCTCAGAGCTCCGTCCCATCCAAAATACCACCTATTGGGAAATGCAGGCAACTGCAGCACCATCATCCAGGCGTCCTCGGGGAAGAAAGAGCCTGGCAGCAGGTATTTTTAGAAGAGGGCATAAACAGGGTCAACCAAAGGCTCTTTTGTTCTGTGCTTGTCTCCCAGGTGACCATGGAGGCTGGCGGGCTCCCCCTGGAGCTGTGGCGGGTGATCTTAGCCTACCTGCACCTTCCGGACCTGGGCCGCTGCAGCCTGGTGTGCAGGGCCTGGTATGAGCTGATCCGCAGCCTGGACAGCACCCGCTGGCGGCAGCTGTGCCTGGGCTGCACCGAGTGCCGCCACCCCAACTGGCCCAACCAGCCTGACGTAGAGCCCGAGTCTTGGAGGGAGGCCTTCAAGCAGCATTACCTTGCCTCCAAGACGTGGACCAAGAATGCCCTGGACTTGGAGTCCTCCATCTGCTTTTCTCTTTTCCGACGGAGGAAAGAGCGCCGTACCCTGAGCGTCGGGCCTGGCCACGAGTTCGACAGCCTGGGCAGTGCCTTGGCCATGGCCAGCCTGTATGACCGAATTGTGCTGTTCCCTGGGGTGTACGAAGAGCAGGGTGAGATCATCCTGAAGGTGCCGGTGGAGATTGTAGGCCACGGAAAGCTGGGTGAAGTGGCCCTGCTAGCTAGCATTGATCAGCACTGCTCAACCACACGCCTGTGCAACCTCGTCTTCATGCCGGCCTGGTTCTCACCCTTTATGTTTAAGGTGGGTACCCACATCAGACGGGTGGCCTCTCCAGCCCTGACCCCGGGTCTTGGTCTCTTCACAGTGGGCTTGTAACCCTCCCCCCTTTTCGCTGGAGTTGAGAGTTTAATCATTACTGCTCTAACACACTCCTCTAAGTTCAGCACTAGTTGAGAAATAGGCTCAGGGATCAGTAGAGATTAACATTTTACTTTCTTCCTGGCAAGGCAGTATTAAAAAATGAGCCATGGACTTGAGGCCAAAATTGCTTCGTAGTTCTTCCCTTCCAAACTGGGTCACCTGGAGCCGCAGGTGGAGAAGGAAGGCCAGGTTCCTGGAGCGTGCCACCAGCAGAGAGCACCTGAGGGCAGCATGCCCAGGGAGGGCAGGCAGTGACGGTGCTGCATCGGCCCCACCCTGGGGAGAGTCAAGAAAGACCAGGTTTTTACCAGGGGTGACTGGAGAGAGGGGTCAGGAAATATTAATCCCAACACATTCCTTCTAGGAATACAGGGCAGAAGCTGTGTTCAAAGCAAAGCATGTATTGACTGAGGTCTTGGGAGCTCCTGGCAGAGCAGTCTGCCGCTGTTTTCATTACCTAAAAACCAATTGCAATTCCTGGATCATGTACCTCACTGATAAAAATTATATTGCCACTTTACTACCAGTAACAACTAAATTGTCTCTCAGGTGTGTAACGATCATCATACCAACCATCATTTACGATGCACCACTCTGTGCCGGTCTTATGTTTTATAGCCATTATTAAGATGGGTTGTGTCATCCAGTTTATAGATGAGCAGACAGAGGCTCAGCAAGATTAAGTGACATACCCAGGTCTCAGACCTAGTAAGGGACAGAGTCTGTATTCATAATCTAAGTGACTTTCCATTTGGGTCCTTACTTGATCCCTGGAGCAGGTGGGGGACCCCTGTTGCAGATGAGAGGCGCTGGAGCTCAGAAATGCTAAGTCAGTTTCTCATGTGGATAGTTAGTGAGGTTAGACCTCAATTCCAGGCCTGTGATTCTAAGCATTTTTGAAATTATGTTGTGCTGAAGTCTCTGCTTAATTCTAGAATGTTTCAGGACTGCCAAGCTCCTCCTGTGCTAGTCTGCAGACATTTCCTGCATTTATTCTTAGACTAATGAGCTCCTTTCAGCCTCTACTTACCCCTCAGAAGTGTAGCTGTGAATCTTCAAGGGATGGGGCCTGGCCTTAGAATTCTTTGTAGCCCAGCCCATCGTCTGTCTGGTGCTTGTCCTATATTAGTGCTTAGTCCATGAATGTCTTCTCACTAAACGTGGAGCTAGAGGCTAGGATGACCTTGCCTGAAAAAAAATGGTGATTTACAATGGTTTTCAGGGACTTCTAATGAGAACTTTAGCAATGGCTCTGCATCTCCATTGCGCTGGTGTTTATCCACAGAGAGGACCAAGTAAGGCAAAATAGACAAATTACAGCAAGAACAAAATTAGCTTATGCGTAAGGAAGAACTGAGAGGTTAAGTAGGGGATTAAATTCTGGGAAGAGCTCTCAAGGGAGGTCACTGCTAGAGAAAGTAAGAACTGTTCAAGGGGTGGCTGTGTCTGGAGTACTCTGTGAGATCCTGAAACACTCCCTCATTTTACGGTTCATCTCCATTTGATGAAATTTGGCGTAAAATCCAGAAACAGTTCTTTTGCAGAAATTAGAGCAGCTGGGCTTCTCAGGCAGCCCAGTGAGCTAAGGGGCTCAGGTGGGTTGTGCTGTGGGGTTCTAGTGCTTCCCCCCTCCACCCTGCTGAGCTCTGTCATGAGTTTGGACTTGTCTGCCATTATCCACTTTCCACCCTTGTCCCCGTCTCTTTGGGAGTGGAAGGAGGGAAGGGCAGGCAATTCCAAATGATCTTTCCTCTGATGCAGAGCAGCTGGCTCCCAGGTTCCTCCTGGGGCCAGCTAACACTTGCCCTGGTGGGGAAGGGGTCGTGTTGAACAGGACGGGACGCATGGCTCTCCGCGCTCCACCCTCCTTAAAGTTGTCTGCGTGCTGACTAGCTAAACAGACCGAATCCCTGCTTCCTTCATGCTCTCTGTTTCATTCCCCAGACAACATCAGGTCATGTCCAGCTGGACAACTGCAACTTTGAAAATGGGCACATCCAGGTCCATGGCCCAGGCACCTGCCAAGTGAAGTTTTGCACCTTTAAAAACACCCACGTCTTCCTGCACAATGTGCCCCTGTGTGTCCTGGAAAACTGTGAATTTGTGGGCAGTGAAAACAACTCCGTGACTGTTGAGGGCCACCCGTCTGCTGACAAGAACTGGGCCTACAAGTATCTACTAGGGCTCATTAAATCCTCTCCCAGTGTGCTCCCCACAGAGAATGCTGACTCTTTAATGTCCCTGGACCTGGAGAGCAGAGACCAGGCCTGGAGCCCAAAGACCTGTGACATTGTCATTGAGGGCAGCCAGAGCCCGACCAGCCCAGCCTCTAGCTCCCCAAAGCCAGGCTCCAAGGCTGGCTCCCAGGAGGCGGAGGTGGGCAGCGATGGGGAAAGGGTGGCCCAGACCCCAGACAGCAGCGATGGAGGTCTGAGTCCCAGCGGAGAGGAGGAAGATGAGGACCAGCTCACGTATAGACTGTCCTACCAAGTGCAGGGCCCGCGCCCTGTGCTGGGGGGTTCCTTCCTGGGCCCCCCTCTGCCAGGAGCATCCATTCAGCTGCCCAGCTGCCTAGTGCTGAACTCACTGCAGCAGGAGCTGCAGAAGGACAAGGAGGCCATGGCACTGGCCAGCTCTGTGCAGGGCTGCCTCATCCGCAAGTGCCTGTTTCGGGATGGGAAGGGAGGTGTCTTCGTTTGCTCCTACGGCCGGGCCAAGATGGAAGGAAACGTCTTCCGGAACCTGACTTACGCAGTGCGGTGTATACACAACAGCAAGGTGCTGTCCTAGGCTTACTCCACAGTTCCTGAGGCAGCACTGTGTCCCCGGGAACATGAATTTTAATTGTTGAGAAGCCTCCTGTGGCTACATGCAGGAAGGCTTTGATGGAGCTATTTTGCATTATTTTAAAAACCACCTTTTCCGTCACTTTATAATACACACTTGCCTTATGTCCATCATCTGATTTGGAGAGGGCAGAAACAGTTTTCCCCATTTTACACCATTATAAGCCTTAGTTGTGGCCCTCTTGAACTATAGCCCTGGTGACTTTGGGCAGGAATTGTGCCACCGGTCAGTCTCTAGAAAGGAACCTGAAACACTGATATTCAAGGGTTTTGACTAAAAGAAAAAAATCCATGGTGTCTTATGAGGACAATTACGTGCCAAGAGGCATGAATACAAGCAGGGAGCCTTGGGTATTGTGGGGCTTACTCAGCTGGTCCCTGTGCCCAGGAGCAAGGCCTCCATCCAGTGGCCCAAGGCCAGCCACGCTGTCTGCCCTCCAGAGCACCCCCAGGAGGGTAAAGGGTGCAGAAGGAGCTCAGTTGCTTGGGGCCCCAAGAAGAAAAGTATTACTGATTTATTACTGATTTTTTGGGGTAGAGAGGAGCTTCTCTAAACAGCATATAATTTTCAGTTGAAAGTCAAATATCTCGTATAGGACAGTAGAGCCTGAGGTAAATCTAGGTAAACCATACTTAAGTGTGGCGAGGCCATGAGGGGACCAGGGTTTGGGTCAATCTAGTCAGGGATGGAGCTGGTTCCGATTTTGTCACGGGTGCACCGCAGGCCTCACATTGCTCTGGCCTTACCTTGTGCTGGCCTGCCAGTGGGCTTTTCCCCTCCCTAGGCCTTCCCTTTGCTCCTGCTCCTCAGAGAGGACCTTTGTCCGTGCCCTTGGCCCCCTCCCGCTGTCATGGGCAGCCACGCTGGTTGGCCCAGTGGCACAGTTCCTCCCGTGTCCTGGTTCATTGTTAGACTTAGGTAGCTGTTGTGCCTGTGGGTCAGGAACCGCCGGAGTAAGCCCTGTTCCGTGGTCCTGCTTCACCCCCAGCACTAGGGGCTCTAATGACCTGGGCTCAAGATGCCTTCCTCCCACCACCCCCAGAGGGAGGGTTCCCTTTCTGGAGACTGACAGGCTTGCTCTGTGGGAAGTTGGGAGAGAAAAATCCAGAAGGAGCGTAATGCTTTTCCCACAGTGGCTGCCGTGCGTCCCCCTAAGCCGCCACCGTGAGGATGGCTGTCCTCATCTCTTGTCCTTTCTCCAGTCTTTCCCCGTCAGCTCGTAGTGAGGTCCACGGAGAGGAGAAGAGTGCAAGTACTCCCAGTTCCGTGCTCCCATTAGTCCTGGGTTTGTTTGTTTGTTTTAAAGATTTTATTTATTATTTCCAGAGAGAGGGGAAGGGAGAGAGGCAGAGCAGGAGAGAGACATCAATGTATGGTTGCCTTTCAGCTACGGACCTGGCTTGCAACCTGGTTATGCACCCTGGCTGGAAATCGAACCAGCGACCTTTGGGTTCACGGGCTGGTGCCTTATCCACTGTGCCACCAGCCAGGGCCTCGTTCTGGGTTTTATTAAAGGCCTGGCATGATGCTGGGGAAGAAGGCGAAGCCAGGGAGGGCAGGGGGGTGGCTTTGCTCCTGGAAGGGGCTGAGCTGACACTGAGGGCCCCTCTCGCCGACCGGTCGGACAGCATAGACCAGGCACTGTGGAAAAGACGCAGGTGTTCCCCAACTGATTTTTAAAACTGTGACAGGAAAAGAAACTCCTTTCTCTCCTCTGCCTAGATTGTCATGCTCAGGAATGACATTCACCGCTGCAGGGCATCGGGCATCTTTCTCCGCTTGGAGGGCGGCGGCCTGGTCGCAGGCAACAACATTTACCACAACGCGGAGGCCGGCGTGGACATCCGGAAAAAGTCCAACCCACTCATCCTGGTACTCTCCCCGTCCTCGCACCCTTTGGCAGGGACGGGCTCTTGTTTCTCAGAAACCTGTGCTGAGGCTATTTATATTTAAACCAATGTGGCCGTCTTGGGTTTCTACTGCTTTCTATTTGCAAGGGGTTCCTGCCTTTGTCCTGCAGTCTCTCCGTCAGTAGGAAAGAGGACCAGTCACAGGGAAACGTCACAGGGCCCTGATAAGTTCTGGTTCGCTTTGACTTTGGTAAGCATTAGCAATAACAGTGTTTGCCCTAAAAGAAACGTGGATCAGAAATGATACACCCAGTTAGTTCATTCTTTACTCTAAAAAGGATATTTAGACCTGAGGGTTATGTGTTTCAGGGACAGTGCGAGCTTGATTTGATACTAGTGGGAAAGCCACTTAAAATCCTAGCCTCTGAGACCCCTGCACGAGGACTGACCCTTCCCTCAGGCCTTCCCCAAGTGGCAGGGCTCCGAGAAATTGGGAGATGTAACGGACTTTTTATGAACCTGGAAAAGTAATATCCACCTTTGTGTATAGTGCTTACTATATGCCAGATGGTTCTAAGAACTTTGTATACATTTATTTCCTTATGGTTTCATCCTAACGCAACCCTGTGGTATAGAATTATTATCCCCATTTCATAGATGAGACACCGAGTAGCTAAGTAAGGCTTTTGACCAAATTACACAACTAGTGACTGAACTGGGATCTGATTCCAGGCAGTCTAACTCTGGGTTGATGTTCTTAATTCATTCTATGGAGACTGCCCTTGAAAATGCAGAGAAAGGAAAACCCTAACTATGTTTAAAAAGGCATATGTACCCAATGTCCTCTTTCAGTCTCTCCCTCTCACTGTGTTTTTCCATTTGGCTGGGGACCTAGGACCCACTATGACCAGAGAGATGAGTTTGCCTTTCCAGGGGTTAGAGGGGGTGGGCCAGTTAGCAGGTGGAGGTGGGAAGGGGGTGTTGCCTATAAGTCCTGGCTTTGTGGTGGGTGTGGATGGAAATGTCATTGCATACACCCCTCTCTCAAAGCTCTTCTGCCCTGTGAGGGACTTTGATTAGGCTGTGGTGGCCCTGGTGGGTTGGCCTTGTCCATCAGGAGAAAATCTGGAAAATGAGTAAGAATAGGAGAGTTTGCAGGAGGAAGTACTTTAAGGCAAACTAGAACTTTCTGTGAAATCTGTTTGGAAGAGAAATAGCTAACTTCCTGGCCTAAGTAAGGGATTGAACAGTACTTGAGGCTGGAAACAGTTTTACCTATTGTAATCTAAAAATTTTGTCACTGAGCAAAATCACTTCACTGACTTGGAAACAGAAAAAAAAAACAAAACTAGGCTTCAAATCTGGCTCTGCCCCAAACATGACCTTGGGCCTGTTTCCCTTTTGTACTGAAGTATTAGAATGAATGTCTGCGGCTCTTTGTAGCTCAAACACCTGTGACCTCGTGCCCCGTGGGACAGCTTAGCTCCCCAGAGCTGTACCTTTCCACAGCCCTCCCCTGAATGAGGAGTGACCACTAGAAGCCACACGGCTCACAAGTTCCTGCATGGGGCCCCCTTGGGACTGCATTTGGCCATGCTAGGGTGCTGCCCTTCCCTGAAAGGTGGGTTCCCCTGACCCAGGGTGGTATGGCGTGGCCAGATTGTTTGGGGAACTCTTTGGAGTAGCCTGCCTTGCCGGTGAGGAGCCAGTGCCCTCAGCAGTAGTGAGCACCACTACCTCCCCAAGGTAGGGCGGTGAAGACTCCTACCTTTAGATCCTTCTTCTTCTTCTGTTTTTTTTTTTTTTTTAATTTTATTGTTGTTGTATTACATCCATCCCCATTTTGCTCCCCTCTGTCCCCCTCAGATCCTTCTTCTTTTTTTTTTTTTTTTTTAAAGATTTTATTTAATTAATTTTAGAAAGAGGGGAAGAGAGAGAGAGGCAGAGAGGGAGAGAGACATCAATGTATAGTTGCTTTTCACCTGCCTCCAGCCACAGACCTGACTGGAGACCTGGTTTGCAACCTTGTTATGTGCCCTGGCTGGGGAATCGAACCTGCGACCTTTGGGTTCGCAGGCCGGCGCCTTATCCATTGTGCTACCAGCCAGGGCCAGATCCTTCTTGATAGGTGCCCTCATGTGCACCATGCAGGGCAGCAGCCGGGTCATATGTGCACTTTTTGTGAGCTAGGGAATCCCAGTGATATGGTTTCCTCCACTGTATTCGTCCTGGCCCTGCCGTGGGGCAGCAGCTGAGCATTCTGCTTCTCGCTGGCATGTCTGATTTGCCTCATGTTCACTTACAGTGTAACCAGATCCACCATGGCCTTCGCTCTGGCATTGTTGTGCTTGGCAATGGGAAAGGCATCATCCGGAACAATCAAATCTTTTCAAATAAGGAGGCTGGCATTTATATCTTGTACCACGGAAACCCAATCGTGAGGTATGTGCTGCTCTGCCCAGACTGGGTCCCTTAGTTCCCCTCTCATCCCTGTTTCCCTCCTACCTGTCTTCCCTCCATTTGAAACAGTTCTGTTTGCTAAAACAATTGTACAGATGCAAGCAAAGAAGAGACTGCACCCAAAATCCCATAATCATACAACCACTTTTGTGTTTCTGTATTCCCTTCCAGTTAACTAGTAACCATTCTAGTCAGCAAATATTACTGAGTGCTTCTAATAATGATAATATTGGCAAAACCAGGGAAAGACTCTACTCCCTAGGAGCTTGCTCTAGTCTGAAAGACATACATGCCCAGAAGCGATTTCAGCTCTATCAGTGTTGCTGAGATGCTGTGTTAAGGTCCAGAGGCTACGTCTGGCCTCAGCATGAAAGCACGTCCAGATCCGTCAGTGCTGGGAGCTGGAGGTGGAAGGGGCAGAGTCACCACTGGGACCATGGCTCTGCCTTCCCTGCAGTTGTATGGGGCAGGCTGTGATAAATGCTGTCAAAGCGGCAGCAAGAGAGGCAGGGACCATTCTGCTATTTGTGCCATAGCAACAAATGCTTGACTGGCGTGTATGTATGGCACAGCTCTCAGAGGAGGGAAGGGAAGGCCTCATTTAAAAGGTGGCATTGGGGTTGGACTTGGAAATGTGGGCAGAACTTGAACTGTCATGGGGATGGGGGTGGGCATTCCTAGTAAAGGAGCAACCTGAGCAAAGGCAGCCAAGCACAGCAGTTTCGGAGGTTAGCAGACAGTTCACTGTGGCTTGAGAAAAGGACTAACACAAGGTGTGGTATCGGCATAAAAAGTTTTAAACCGGGCCCTGGCTAGCGTGGCTCAGTGGATTGAGCACCAGACTATCATCTAGAAGGTTGCTGGTTCAGTTCCTGGTCGGGGCACATGGCTGGGTTGCAGGCCAGGTTGTGAGAGGCAACTAATTAATGTCTGTCTCCTCTTTCTTCCTCTCTTTCCCTCTCTCTATGTATAAGTAAAATCTTTAAATCAAAAAAAAAAAAAGTTTAATTGGTACTGTCCCAGAAAATCTTGGGTGCTATGGTCATGCAGCGTGGTGGGCATGGAGATGGAAAGCAAGTCTTGGGCCAGAGGAGAAAGGCCTTGTTTACGTAGCCTGAGCCCAGGAAGGTGGAGTGTTCTCCCTGGGTAAGGGAGACTCACTAAAGGGCTTGAGCAGGACTCGCACAGTTATGTCTGGACCTTAGGAAAAGGACTGTCATTAATGAGCAACAAATATGTTCTGAGGTTTTTGTTTCCCATGCATTGTACCTATTCCATATTGTTGCATGGCCTTTATATTTAATCAGTTTGGAAAGTTTCAGGACACTCCATTGTTTTGATATCCCATAATGTTTTAACAAGTCCTGTGAAGCATTTATATATATTTTTTCTGTTATAGTGGTAAAAACAAAACAACACCCAGCATCATAGAGCTCTTTTTCCATCCTGTGCATGGTTGCCTTAAGAGGATGTGTTTGTATGTATGCATGTTATTTATTTACATAAACATAAGTGTTGATGCAAGGGGTGAGTGATATAAAAAGTATGTAAGAATAGCCTGTGTTCTGTGGAGTTCACCATCTCATGCTGGAGACAGACATACACACAAAGAACCAGGGGGAAGACTCACCAGAACAAGTACTTGAACGAGTCTTCACGCCGGTGCTGAAGCAGCCCAGCCCCGGGTTCGGCTGCGTGCGTCACAGGCAGGGACGTGGGGGATTGACGTTTGAGTTGTGCTTGAAGGATGAACAGGATTTCACGGCCAGGGAAAAAACAGTGTGGGCCCGGGGAGGCAGTGAAATTCAGAGGAGACCTTGGGAAAATGGTAAGAAGGTGGTCTGTCAGGGGCCTCGCACATCAGCCTACAAAGGGAGTTGGATGCTGGAGCGCCCAGGACCTTGCTCACCCAGTGTGGCAGGTATTGCCAAAGAGTTTGGTTTTTCTCCATCTCCATAAGATGGCTCTTAGGGAGAAACTAAGTAGAGCTTAGTTGTCCTTAACTTCATTTGGAACCATTCTGTTAGATCATATCGTGACAGCTGTCATATCAGCGTACATTAAGAAAAATAACATCAAAATCGGTGATTTTTTTGTGCAGCCATTGTAATATTGAAGATGGAAGAAAATACGCAATTTTTAGTATATTATGTTTTCCTATTTCAAGAAAGGTAAAAATACAACTGAAACGCAAAAAAAAAAAAAAAAAAAGGCTTGTACAGAGAAGGTGCTGAGACTAATCGAACGTGTCAAAAGTGGTTTGTGAAGTTTCAAGCTAGAGATTTCTTGCTGGACAATGCTCCAAGGTCGGGTAGACCAGTTGAAGTTGATAATGATCAAGTCAAGACATTAACTGAGAACAACCAATGTTCTATCACGTGGGAGGTGGCCAACATACTCAAAATATCTTAATCAAGTGTTGACAGCCATTTGCAAAAGCTGGACTATGTTAATAGCTCTGATGTTTGGGTTCCATGTAAGTGAACTTTATTGACCATATTTCCACACGTGATTCTCTACTTAAATGTAACAAAAATGTTCCTATTTTATTTTATTTTTTAAACACATTTTTAAATTACACTTTTAAAAAAAATTTTAAAAGATTTTATTTATTATTTTTAGAGAGAGGGGAAGGGAGGGAGCAAGGGAGAGAGATATCAGTGTATATTTGCCTTTCACCTGCCTCCAACCATGGACCTGGCTGGACACCTGGCTTGCAACCTGGTTATGTTGCCCTGGCGGGGAATTGAACCAGCAACCTTTGGGTTCACAGGCCAGCACCATTCCACTGTGCCACCAGCCAGGGCTAAAAACATTCCTATTTTAAAACAAATTATAATGAGTGATTAAAAGTGGTTACTTTATAATAACATGGAACAGAAGAGATTGTGGGTCAAACAAAGTGAACCACCAGCAATAACACCAAAGGCCGGGATGTTACAATTAGGTCAGTGTCTGAGGTTATTAAAACGGTCACTTTGAAAGAATAAGTAGAGCTTTTTTTCCTTTGTTTCTTCGTAATGGAAGGCAGGGATCCAGGGGAAGGGAAGGTGCAGAATGAATTCTGAGATCCCTGAAATGACTTGGATAAGGCAAACCACAGCAGTACAAACAACAGTTACAAAAACTCCTTTTTGTAACTTCTGGTTTTCTTCCTTTAAAGCATGTCATTATTTTATGTTGTCACTCAGTAGATATGTGATTAAGTTAATTTAAAAAATAGCCCTGGCTGGTAGCACAGTGCATAAGGCGCTGGCCTGCAAACCCAAAGGTCGCAGGTTTGATTCCCCAGTCAGGGGACATAACAAAGTTGCAAACCAGGTCTCCAGTCAGGTCTGTGGCTGAAGGCAGGTGAAAAGCAACCATACATTGATGTCTCTCCCCTTCTCTGCCTCTCTCCCTTTCCCTCTTCCTGAAAATAATGAAATAAAATCTTTTTTAAAATAAATAAATAAATAAAGAGTACCTGGCTGGTGGCTCAGTGGATAAGGCATCGGCCTATGAACCCAAAGGTTGCTGGTTCGATTCCCAGCCAGGGCACATAACCAGGTTGCAAGCCAGGTCTCCAGCCAGGTCCTTGGCTGGAGGCAGGTGAAAGGCAGCCATACATTGATGTTTCTCTCCCTTTCTTCCTCCCTCCCTGCCCTTCTCTCTAAAAATAATGAATAAAATCTTTAAATAAATAAATAGTAGCTGTTGGACATGAACAGAAGGTTGTAGGCTCAATAAGGCAGAGAGGCTGAGTCAGGTGCTGGACACAGTCGCTCCCAAACAGGCTGACCACAGCATCCTTGGAATTCTAACACGGCCAAGACTTCACCTGGGAGCAGTACACCACGATGACATCGGTTTAAAATGCTGTTTGTATATGGATGATGGTGAAGAGAGGCCATAGAGACTTGGATATCCTTGCGCTTCTGTGACATAGCTGTAGGTTTAGTTCTTGGTCACTGATAACTGAAGATTGCTAAATGGCTGGCTTATAGGACTTCAGGAAGTGCTTTTGCCTACTGTGGGTTTGAGGCATACAGGGAAGCACACAAAAGAAGATGGTCACCTTGAGTGGGCATTGTCTCTGACATTGGTCTGGTCTCACCTGTCTTGTTTTCCTTCCATTTTAGTGGGAATCACATTTTCAAGGGCCGTGCAGCCGGCATAGCTGTGAACGAGAATGGCAAAGGCCTCATCACAGGTAAGGTGGATGCTGGAGTCTGGCCAGTCACATGGTGGGCTTCCCCCTCAATATCCCCTGCAGTTCTTCACCTGGACAGACTACCTTCCGGCTGAATAGTGGGTAGCACTCAGGCTGCTGACCTCACACACTGGCCATGCTCGTCACTGGCCTGATAGTGAAGGAAAGTGTGCTCTTTGCCAGGCCCAGTGCTCATGAGATCTTACTGGGTGGCCGATATGATACTGTCAGGAACATTTGTGCCACACAAAATACCTAAATCCCTCCTCTTGGCTTTTGAACAGGTTTCTGCCTGCTCTGGAAACCCATGCCCATCTGTCCCTGCTTGGTCAACTCCTACTCATCCTTCAGGGCTCAGCCTGAGTGTCACTTCCTCAGGGAAGCCTGCCCTGACTTCCCTTTATACATATATACACTCACTGGACCAGGGGACCTGCTTTCCAGGACATTTTACTTCCTTTCTTACTGATCTGTTTAATGTCAGTCTCCTTTGCTATTGCAAAATTTACCACCTTATAAGGTGGTAAATTCTGTAAGGGAGCAAGTCTGCCTGGTACATCGGTACAGCCTCAGCACAGAGCGTAGCCGTACCTGGGACGAAAGGGATTCAGAAAATATTGGTCCAGGCCCTGGCTGGTGGCACAGTGGATAAGGTGCTGGCCTGCAAACCCAAAGGTTGCAGGTTCGATTCCCCAGCCAGGGCACAAAACAAGGTTGTAAACCAGGTCTCCAGTCAGGTCTGTGGCTAGAGGCAGGTGAAAAGCAACCATACATTGATGTCTCTCTCCCTCTCTGCCTCTCTCCCTCTCTCCCTTCCCCTCTTTCTGAAAATAATGAAATAAAATCTTTAAAAGAAAAAAAGTGGTCCAGTGAATCCCACTTCCTGAATCCAGCCCTCCTTCATGTATCAGTCATTACTGAGCACACGAAGTTAGCAGGAGTTGGGGATACAGCAGTGAACAAAGCAGACACCATCCCCATTTTAGGAACTGACACTTTAGGAGGGGGGAGCAAATAAATAAATAAAAGCATACATATACAAGCAAGAGAAGTCATATCTGAGGGTGAGAAGTGCTCTACAGATAGTTAGAATAAGGGGATAGAGAGACTTTGTGGGTATCCAAGATTGGGTGGTCAGGGCAGGCCTTTCTGAGAAGGTAACATGTAAGCCAGGTGAATGCTGAGGAGCCAGGAAGAGAACCAGAGCTGCCTGCAGGGCCGCCTGCAGCGACAGACCAGGTGTCTAGCAGGGAGCTCGCTATGTGCCTGGAATATGGTGAGTGGGCAGCAGAGGGGTTTGAGATGGAGTCACAGAGGCTGGAAGGAGCCAGTCACACAGGGTCTCAGGAGCCACTGCCCTCAAGCCCCAGGAGGCTGAGAGACTGCCCTGCCACAGTGCTGGGGGCAGATGGCCCCAGGACCACCCTTCTGACTGACTCTTCAGTCCACGCCTGGAGGGTGCAGGGAAGAGGAGAGGAAGGCTGGGGTCAGTCCAGAGCTGAGGCTGAGAAGAACTGGCTAGTGCCTCCCCAAGCTTGTAGGGGAATGGAAACAGCCCCTTACCCTTGGGATAGATGGCCCCTGCCTGGCCTGGCCCAGGGGCTGCGTGCCCGTTGATTCTTAGTCACCAGTCCCCAAGGCCCCTGGGTTAGTGGGAACTGGATATGGGAGAGCACAAGACAGACACCAACCTTGCCCTTGGGGAAGACAGGGAACAAACAGGGCCCTGCAATGCCAGTAAGGGCCAGGATGCTGACTGTTGATAGAGTAAGGCCTGGGCATCCTGGTCCGGCCTGTCCTTCCTCTCAGCCGCTGAGATCCTCGTTGCTAGCACCGGAGGCGGCCCTGTGTCTTGACTTCCTTTTTTGCCTCTTTCCATAGAAAATGTTATTCGTGAGAACCAGTGGGGAGGTGTGGACATCCGCCGCGGAGGGGTCCCCATCCTCAGGAGCAACCTCATCTGCTTCGGCTATTCCGATGGTGTGGTCGTGGGAGATGAAGGCAAAGGACTGATAGAAGGAAACACCATCTATGGTGAGGAGCGCACTGGTGGGGAGGGGTTTGGGGTCCAGCCCAGCCTGGGAGGCAGGCAGCCCAGGTCCCACCTTTGTGGATCCTGAGAAAGTCATTTCCCTGGGCCTCAGAGTCCTCCTCCAGATGACAGCACTGATCTCAGGTCACAGCCACACGGCCCTGCCAGAATCCAAGAGCTTCTTATAAACCTCCGGCTGGCTGGAGTGTAATCAGATGGACTCCATGGGGTCAGCAAAGCAGAGCTTCACCCCCATTGAAAGCAGCAAAACGCAGGAGTTAGGCGTCATATAAGGACAGGGCCCCTTAAGCTCTGACACGAGCATCTAACTTCTCTTATCCTTGCTTTTGACACAGAGAACTGAAAATAATATAGGAGAAATGGGATAATCATAGAAAGAAAACTGTGTCTTACTCTGTGACTTTGGGTAAAGGCGTAATCTTTCTGGACTGTATGTTTGATGATGATGATGGCGCTGGTGATGACAATGATTGATAGCAGCAGCATTCAGGCCCAACCCTTTATATGTATTATTGTATTTAATCCTGATTGCCTTCTAAGGTAGATAAAGTCATTAACCCTATTTTAAAGAGGAGGAAACTGAGGCATGAAGAGCTTCCCTTAACTCCTCAAGGCCACACAGCTGGGGAGTGGCAGGACTGGGAGGCAGGTTGAGGCCACCCCTGTCCCTTCAGGGAGGCCCCTTGGCACTGTTACATGGGCTTGTGTGCTTCTGAGCTGGAAGTGTGGCCTTGACCTTCCTCAGAGCACTTCTACACCCTGTGGGGTGGTCCTAGCCGAAGGATTGTCCTGATTGTTGTTTTCCCTCTCGTGTGAAGGAGTCTGCAGCCAGAGCCATAAAGGGACTTGTCCAAGGCCTGTAGCAAATCTGGGGCTCTGTCTCCCCGGCCAGCGCCCTTTTGCCTCCCCTCTTGGGGAGACGCAGGGGGCTGCCCCAGCCTTTGCTCCGTGTTGGTGACCAGCTGCTTTCACTGTCCCAGCTAACAAGGGCTGCGGTGTGTGGATGATGTCATCCAGCCTACCTTACGTCACCAGCAACCATGTCAGCTACAACGGCCTGTACGGAGTGGCTGTGTTCAGCCAGAAGGATGGCTCTGGTGAGCTCCCTGGGGGCCATGGGGCCCAAGAGAACTTCAGTGAGGACGGGGATGCCATCCTCTGGGAGACAGAGCTGGAGAAGGACGACGACCCGCTGCGCCAGCCCGTCACCACAGCTCTCATTGAGTCCAACAGTATTAATCACAATGGAGGTGAGTGTTCCTGCGCCCTCAGCCCCTGCTCCAGAGCCTTCCGTGCTCTGTGGCTTCATGGCCCTTCATAGACGGGCGCTTCTAGCTCTCCAGCTTCATTGGCCACTTACCTGATACCCGGTCCCCTGGGTTGTATGTTCCCTGAACTTGAATACATTCTTTCTTGTCCCCCAACGTCCAACTTTGCTGATGCTGTTTCTCTTGCTTGAGTCCCTTTCTCCCACCCATGCAGCCCAGACAACTTGAACTCAGAGCCTACTGTGAATGCACCTGATCCTTCCCTCCCCTAGCCCCAGTGGCACTTGTTAGGGGGCCTGGGACTGTATTTGTTCCTGTGTCATCAACTCCGATAAGCTCGGGGCAAAGAACTGAATCCCACTCCTGTCAGTGCTCACTGCCCTGGTTGTGCCAAATCCACACCTGGCAGACACATTCCTAACTAATGCTGAGACATGCTTTTCACGTCTATTTATTTATTTATTTATTTATTTATTTATTTATTTTACATTTGCTTTTCACGTTGTAACACCTCTGATGAGGTGCATCTTGCAAATGATGGCAGATCGTGGTTTAAATGGTAATGATTTGTTTTAGCTGTATAGAAAATAAGTGCATGTTTTAAATCTGTGTTATCTTACACTTGGCCAAAAAAGGATATTAGGTATTTGATGTTTAGTGAATTGGGGAAAAAAACAAACAACTTATTGTGGAGTTCATCTAACTCCAGGACTCCCAAATCGGGCTGGTTATCAGAACCCCTGTTGGGGGAGCTAATGGGGAAAGACTTGTTAAGGAGGTTATGAGGCTCTAGTAAGCTCATTCCCCTGGGAGTGGCTGAGGGCAGAGGGCAGAAGGCAAGCAGCCCCAGTCCACTCACCTGGAAAATAAATTCCGTCCCCTCCCAGGTCAGGATTTCCTCTTTGTGCCGTCTATCCAATAGGACAGGCAAAGCTGCAAAAATTCACAAATGCTTAATTTATACCCACTGTTCGCAGCCAAGCCAGGAGAAGCAACAGGCAGGTACCACCACGAGGTCAGAACGCACAGGCGCACAGCCCGAACTGCTCCCGTGTGATCCCACTCTCCTCCCTGCGCTCCCCAGTGCCTCCTGCTCCAGTGGAGGGTGGTGTCACCTCCAGGGACTCCTCTTCCTTGCCCGGGGCCCACCTGCCGGCTGTCCCTGCTGACCAGGTTGGGAGCTTGGAGTCCTCAGATTTTGTTCTTTTCTTCTACAAATACATAGTGTCTAAGCACACAACCCAAACAGCATCTCCTTCCCATAAGTTCTCACACATTTTAGACACATCTTACTTAGCTTGATACATTTTTCTACTCAAAAATTAAAGACTTTCCCTTGTAAATAAAATTCCTCCAAACAGTAGGGAGGTAGATCCCAGGTCAGTATAGGAAGGAAAGCAAAACGACAACTTGCCAGCAGGTGGGTCTGTCTGGAGTGGGATGGGCAGCTGGTGGTGAGCGCCCCTCGTGGGCGTTGAGCACAGGTGAGAGCCCGGGCGGAGGACCAGCTAAGCCCACATCACATTCCCCTGGCTGTACTTCATGGGGACTTTGTTCAGAAGCGATGGGATTTTCCTGACGTTCCCAGGTTCCCTTCTGCTCTGTGTGTCACCCAGCTTGGAAGCGGGAACTCCCAAGGGCTGCTTGAGTGTGGCTATCTCTTCCTCCCCACCTCTCCCCTGGGGGCACCGTTCCAGGAAGGCTTTTCCTGGATGGTGTTGTCAGGACTGAACCCTGGGACCACCCTCTTCTTTCTCTGCTCCACACCCCCTCCACCCGCAGCCTCGGGACTCTATGTGCAGAGCAGTGAGGCGCTGCACGTCATCAGCAACGTGATCCACGCTAATGGGGACAGAGGCGTCACTGTGGCCCAGAGCAGCCAGCTCACCCGAGTGGCTAACAACAGCATCTCCTGCAACCGCCAGAGTGGGGTCAAGGTCGAGGCCCAGTGCAAGGTGGAGCTACGGGGCAATGGTATCTATGACAACAGAGGCCATGGCATCATCACCAAGGGTGATAGCACCGTCGTCATCGAAAATGACATCATTGGCAACCGGGGCAGCGGGCTGCAGCTGCTGCCGAGGTCCGACACCAAGGTATGTACGTGGGTGTGTGTGTGTGCGCGCGCATGCATGCCATGTGGTGCCAACATGGGGCACAGCCCTGGGAGAGCTCCCCCGCCCTCTCTGCTGAGAAACAGCCATCACTGGAAGAGACATTGCTCCTCCTGCCAAATACCAGCCTAGAAGGCAAAGATGGGACTTCACACAGGAGGGGACATACGGACTGGGCCCTGAAGGATAGAGGAGAGTGACCAGCAGGAAACCAAGGTGGGGATGCGATGTGGGGTATCTTTGTGGTCTCCAGGTCAAGGTCAGGGCTATTTTAGCTCTTCCACTAACGGAATAATGTCCCAGGGCCATGGTATGCAATCAGGTGCTTAATGAAAAGTCTTGCCTCAGGCCTTTGCACACAATAGTTCCTCTATACCCAGGACACCCTTCTATCTTTTTCTATCTTAGTCCTGCAGCTTGGCTATCGGTTTCTTCAGGAAGCCCTCCTTGTGCCCCCAAGCTACTGAGGTTCCCGTTTCCTCTACTCCTGGGTGCTTATGCCCACCCATAGCTCACAGAACACTTCCCACGGTGCTTTGTAAATGTTCCTTTACCTTTTTTGTCTCCCTAATGGGACAGTGGGCTCTGAGCTCCCTTTTTTAGGCAAAGCCCTGTGCTGGGTGCTAGGCCTCAATGTTGAGCCTAGCTGACCCAGGCCCTGTCCAGGTGAAATTAGGATCCCAAAGCTCTTTTCAGCTCTGTGGCTTCATGATTAATGACTTAGGCAAAGAGTAAAGAATTCCTTGGCTCTGCATCTGAGCACTGTGGGAGCAAGAAGAGGCAGGGGGCATGCTGTTGCCTCAGCTGGATTGCAGTGATCCTGGTCCCTGGCACCATCTCCTTCTCTGCCAGGACTTTGCACATTCCTTCTCCTTCCTGGAAAAATCCCTCCCTTGCTCTGCACCTGATAAATTCCTACAGCTTACCCATCACCTCCTTCAGGAAGCCTTCCTTGGTTTCCCTGCAACTGGTCTCAATATCCCTTCCCTGAGTTCCCATGGTTCACTGCTCACCAGCCTTGCCTGCTCTTGCCCCTCAGTTTTAGAAGCCACGATTCACTTACCTGGCTCCCCTACCAGTCTGGGAGTCCCTGAGGTATGACAAACCCTGGCTGTCTCTTCCAGGTTATAAAAAACCGGATCCATTCATTTCGGGCCTATGGCATCGCAGTGTGGGACCGCACCAAGGCTCTAGTACAGGAGAACATCATCTTCCAGGGCAAGACCAACAAGACCATCTTTCAGCAGATCTCAAACAATCGAGAATGCATCATGCAAAACAACAAGTTCTTGGTCTTCAAGAAAAAGTAAGTGCCTAAACCAATTTTCTAGCACCACAATGAGGTCACTGAGGAAGCCAGACCCAGTGATTGCGACTGCCCTTGCTCTCCGCCGTCTTGCCAGCTTTCAGCTCTGGTCAGAGAAAGGCCTGTGCTTAGGCTTCGTGTCAGGCCTGGGCTGGGGACCTGCGCCTGACAACCTAGAGGAAACAAGCTTTAAGAGCAAGGGTATGTTGTTTCTAATCTCAGCTCTGCCAGTTAATTGCTGTGTGACCTTTGGAAAGTTACTCAACATCTCTGAACTTGAGTAAAATCCAGTTAATAATAGCTGCTTTGTAGCACCAATTTAAGGTGAAATAAGATCATGTGACCTAGCAGAATATCTGAGGTATTACAGATAACATGTTAATTGCTGTTGCCACTGTTGTCATTTTTTTAAAGAACCTCTGCCTCAGTGTACCACAACTGTTTCACACTTATCTGCCCTGAACCTCTTTGTCTTCCTAGTTCCCCATTTCAGTGACATCACCATCTACTCTGTTCTGGCAGCAAAACCTTTGACGCCTCCTTTCCCCTAACACTGAACATCAGTCAGTTACCAGATCCTCCTAATTCTTAAAATGTTCTTGTACCTGGCCCCTCCTCTTCCCAAATGCCACCACCTTTATTCAGGTCTCCGCACCTCTCACTCTGACCCATGACCCCTATTACAAGTATTGCTGTTCCAGTTGTTGATAGGTGGACTCTGTTCTGATTGGTTGGTGCTTTGCTCTACTGGTTATAAAAGTTATTATTACTGATATATTGTTGGTATTGCTTCTGCACTGTTAATAGCACTGCCCTGTTGTAGCAACCCCCTGCCTGGTCTCCCTGCCCTTAGGCTTCCCCACTCCAGCCTCCCCTCCTGTAGGCTGTTCCCCCATGGGCTGACCTGTGCATCCTGCCAGATGAATCGTGCTCAGTCAGCTGTGGTCATGTCTTGTCCGTGGTCATGTCTTGTCCGTGGTCAGAAGCCTTTCGTGGATCTCCTGTTCCTATAAGAATTACCTATTTTTATTACACACACACTCAGTAAAATAATTTTTTAGGAAACCTCATATATATGTATATGTTCATAACAAAATATAAAATAAAAAATAAATAGAAATTCTAATAATTTTTCAAATATCCTAGCAGATCATACTGTGGACTCCCTGGGATCCGCTTCTTTCTGTTTTGGAGAACCGAGCCTGGACCTATCAGCCTGGCACTGTACACTGTCGGGTCGTCATTTTCCTTTCCAGCCCCCTTTTCATTGCTCCTTTTCAGGAGCTCCCTCTGCTGCCAAAGTCAAGGGCATGCAGTCCTTGGAACATAACCCCCTGGGCATTTTACTCACTCCTTGGTAGCCAGCCTCTGACTTGATCCACCCCTTTACAGTCCTACTCACTGTAATATCAGTATAAAAAACATGTAGAAGACATGGTTGCTGATTTGGCAATTTAGGTTTATTGTGTTTAAGAGATGGTTCCTTGTAACTCAAATGACAGGAAGCCCTGAGCAAAGTTTCACTATTGTTTGATTTTCTCCAGCCCTTCCAAATCTCTACTAGATCTTTGGGGCTAGAAACACACCAACTTCTGGCCCCTGTAGATTTGCATTGTAGATGTCATTAAAAAATCATACAGAATGGAGTCTTTTGAGTCTGGCTTCTTTCACTCAGCCAAGGGGCCCTGAGATTCGGTTGTGGTGTTGCATCTTGTTCCTTCTTGTTGTTGAGTGGTATTCCATTGTATGGGTGTAAAACACTGTTCTCTGCTCATCAGCTGTAGCTTCTAGGTGGGGGTGATTGTGAATAAAGCATCTATACATTTTTAAGGTCAGATAGGTAGAGTGGGGAAAAGGGAAAATGAGAGACAGAAAAAGGAACCCACTGATCTGACCCAGATCATTATAAAGAGGGGGAGATTGAGGTTCCATTAGAAAACTTGTGCAACATAACACAGAATTGAAGGCATGGCTGGAACTTTTACTTTTGCCCCTTACTTATCCTACCTCCTTGGACCATCACTAATTTGGGAGATAAAACCTACACCCAGGTTTGTTTGTTTGTTTTAAGATGTATTTTTAGATAAAGGGGTTCAGGAAGGGAGAAAGGGAAAGTAACATTGATGGTGTGAAAGAAACATCCATCAGCTGCCCCTTACACATCCCCAGCTGAGGACCTGGCCAGCAACCCAGTCATGTGCCCTGACTGGGAATTGGATCAGCACCCCTTCACTTTTGGGGGGCAATGCCCAATCCACTGAGCCACACCAGTGAGGGCTACACCCAGATTTAAATACCTGGATCCAATGAGCTTGAACCAAAGGTCAGATTGTGCAGGGCACTCAGTAAGTGCTGTCCACTCTTAAGAGTCCATTGACTTATCATTTTGCATCTCCAGGTCTGATACCTGGCGGCTGGTGAACCCACCAGCACGCCCTCACCTTGAGAACTCCCTCCGAGGCCCCTCTGCAGCCCACAGTGGGCAGAAGATGACAGCCATGGCAAGCAGGATCACAGCCCGTGTGGAAGGTGGGTACCACAGCAACCGCAGCATCTTCTGCACCATCCTGTAAGGATGGAAAGCCATGGGGCAGGGCCAAAGACTGGGAACAGCAACCACAAGCCCAGCTCTGAGGCTCAGGCCAGACAGCGCTCCGCCGAGCTAAGAGGGGAGCGTTGGGGATGGAAGCAGCAGTGCCTAAGGAGGCCTCCCGTCCTCACCACGCCCCTGGAAACAGGCTCTACGCCTCCTAGGGACTAAGAACGCCTCCTAGGGACTAAGAACGAGGTACCTCCAAACCCTTCAGCTACAAAACCCTCAATAGGACGGCACTTGAAGTGTTTTTCGGGAGAAAAGAGAATAGAAATTGCTGGGTTTCCAGTCACTCAAGCTCTTGCAGAGATGATGAAGATTGAGGAAAATGGACACTGAAGCTTCGGTCAGGGCTTTCTGTTTGAGTTATGGGGAACTGCGTTTTATACACACCAAATCCAGGCTCTTCTCAGGGAAGATTTACTCCCAAGAGGGAAGTAACTCTAGTGAGGTGGAGAGACAGCTGCCCCAGAATTTTCCCCTTTCCTAGATGCCCCTCCACGGACACCACCACACCCTCCCAGCTGCCTGCAGAGGTGAGCAGAGTTGAGGTTGGTTTCCTTAAGGACATAGTTGTTCTTTAAGGACTTAGACAAGAGCTGTGTGGAAGTGGCTTGGGACAGGGAGCCCCTCTTAAAAGCTGACCCAGGGATGACAAGTGACATGTTGAAAACAGGAGGATCATGTGGCACAGGCTTCCTCAAGTGGCTCAGGAGCCAGGTAGGGCAGTGCAGGGACACGCAGGTCCACTACCTTCAGGGAGCTCCCGGGCTCAGGATGTTAGATTAATGCCTGTCGCACAATGAGGGGCCACGCCCACAAGCACTTCCACGCCAGCTGCCCCTCCTGGGCACCAGACTGGTGGAGATGCAGGTGTCTGTGCCCACTCACTCATGCACAGCCACTTGCCATTACTGACCCTTACGGTGTCCACTCTGTGCCTTGGATCATGCTGTCCCCTCTTCCTCGCATGCCCCTCTCCACCTGCATATGTCCAGGTTCTGCCCTTTCAGGCGCAGCTCAGACACTGCCATCTCCATGCTAATCCCCCTCTGCGCCACCCCTGCCCGGTCTCTGTCTCTTCAAGTACTGAGCATTTTCTTCCTGCCTTGGGGTCACCCAGGCCCATCCCGGTCCCCCTTACCCGCATCCCACTCACCTATGAAGGGCCCCATCTCACTGTCTGTGCCCCTTGTTCCCAAAGGGCTTTACTGAACCGTACTGTTGAGTGTGTCAAGGTTCCAGGTGGGCACCAACCCGGCCTGACTGCTTGAGGAAGGGGGCTAGATGCAGGACCCCTCTGCCTGAACAATGCTCCTCCTACTCGGCCTTTCATACGGGCCTTCCCCAGCCTGTTGGGGCCGCTGTGGTGCACCTCACTTATGGCTTCCCAGGCTGGTTCCACCCGGCCCTCGGTGCTGCTCTCCCAGGTCAGTGGGACAGTGCTGGCGACTGCGGGAGCACGGGCTTCCTGCGAACTTGGGGCACAAGATGCTGGCCTCTCCCATCCCCACACTGTCCTCTTCTGCACTTCTCCGGTGGCCCCAAAGTGAGTCGCTGTACAAAATGCTGCCTTTACTGTTTGTAAAAAATGACTTTTGTGAACCAAGTGCGTATGAAAATTTCAGCAACTAAAATAAAGTTCTATATTTTAAAAGAGGAACTTTTAGGGACTTGCCTTGGCTGGATGTGTGCTGGAGGCCCCAGGGTGCAGGGTGCGGGCTCTGCACCACGTGCTTCCTCTGAAGGGGACAGTCCCAGGAACCCTTTGTCCACTCAGCTTGTTCCCACCCCAACTCCAGGTTCCGAGGTCATCTCCTTCCTGATGCATCAGTCAGGGATGGAACTGCAGCCCTGCCTTCCCCAGGGGCCTTGGGAAGAACAGTGACAGTCCCTGTTGTGGGTGACCAACTGTCTGCCAAGGGTTCTCACCACAAACACATTTTTTCCCAACTTCACTTACTCAGCATCTTAGTTTCTGCCACATCCACATGTCACCAGAGGAGAAAGTTAGTATTTAGTATCTTTCTTTAAATCCTCTTTTAAAATATCCTTTTTCAGGAGTTTTCAATTTACAGAAAAAGTGAGCAGACAGGTAGTTCTCACATTACCCTCCCCCAAGTTTCCCTAACATCTTACATCAGTGTGGTACATTTGCCAAAATGAATGAATCAGTACTGACACATTATTATTAAAAACCCATGGTGTACTCAGATTTCTTTCGTTGTTGCCTAATGTCCTTTTTGCGTTCCAGGATCCTATCCGGGACACTTACTTTGCTGAACTAAAAAGAAACGTTCATTATCACTCCTATAAAGGAAAAGCTAGTGTCCTCTAATATGCACTAAAACAAAGTTTTAAAATATTCATACCACCTCCTGGTGCAGTCTGAGCTACTCACAACACACTGTCACCTCTGCTCAGAGCCCACTTCTTGCAAGTGCAGCTGAAGATCCTGTCTGAGTATCAGCTATTTCACTCCTTGGTTTTGGCCCATCATTCATGTCCTCTGTCTGGGTTCCTTGGATACAATGCTGATTCCAGGGCCAGAGCAGGGAAAGCACAAAGTGGCTGGAGTACCTTGTGCCAGAAAATAAGGCAGCATCCTTAAAAAGATGGGGGTGGTGGTGGTACAGAAGCTAGCTTGAATGCACTCAATATCCAAATGTGGTTCAATCCGAGCATCAAAATAAATGATAGTAACAATGCTCATGGAATAAGAATCTATGAGCCCATGTAACTAAATGAACCAAAAAAATTTTAACAGGAGAGAAAAGGCATCCCCTTATAACAGAATGCCAATAAGTGTATTTTTAAACTTGAGTTTAAAAAAAACCCACACCATTCTGCAACCATCTTGGTAACTGATTCAACAGGAATCATCAGTTGAGACAACTCATGGCTGGAAGTTGGATGAGCAACAGGGTATTTAGTGTCAAAGTAACCCCTCTCCACAAATGAACTTCATTACAGAAAAGGGAAATAGCAGCTTCACAAGGGAGAGAACACAACCAAGTAATAAAAAGTTAGCAACAACAGGACAAAACCAGCGTCACTGTGCCTCCACTGTGATGCACCTGAGACACAGCATGTCTGTGATGTTTCTATCAAAAACATACATCCTGAATCTAATTGTAACAAAACACCAGACAAACCCAACCTAAGGGGCATGTTATAAAATAAATGGCTTTCCTCTTCAAAACATCAAGGTGAAGAAACTCAAAGGCTGGGGAACTGTGTCAAATTCAATGAAGTGTAACTGGCAAAATTCAAATATGAGCTGTGGGCTAGATGACAGTATTTTATCATTTCCTGCTTTTGATAAGTGTACTGTAGTTATGGAAAAGAAAGTCCTTATTCTTAACACGTAACACACTTATAAATGATAGGATGCCTTTACAAATAGTCTCAAATGGTTCAAAAAGAAATACCGTAAAAGCACACAAGAAAAAGGACAACACTAACAGCTGAAGAATCTGGGTAAAAGAAGTTCTTTGTCTAAGTATGTCAAAAAGTTTTTAAAGGAAGACAGTGAAGAACTTGACCTAATCAGCAATTTCCAGGTTGAGGTCCTTTCCCTCATCACTGTTAACCACGTATTATGTGTGGGAGCCGCAAGGCAAGAGCTCCCTCCAGGAGACAGACTTCAGTGAGAGAGCACCTATAAATTAAGATTATTGCACAAACCACAAATCTTAGTAAGAGTCCCTGCTTCTGGCCCACAGTCTCCGTCTCCAAAGAGGACATCAGACCTTATGGCAAAAACACTTAGTGAGACCAAGGTATTCACTGAGATTACCAAGGTATTTGAAGTTAGTAAACAAATGTTTTTTTTATAGCTATAAAAAAAATACAATCCATTAATTCTGCACGTGTTTACCTCTTGATAGCCCTGCCGAGGAAAGATGCAGGTCACACACTCCATACTCACCTAGCACAGAGCAGGCGCGGTGCGAGCTACTTTCTTTAGGCTTGTCCATGTTGAACGAGGTTCCCCCTTGAGCCTTCCGACCCACAAACCCTGTGTGTAGAGAAATGGCTTGCCAGCCAACCTCTGGGAAGGCACCACCTACATCGGGTGAGGTCCACCTGCTGTCACCCAGGACAAGTACTTGTCAACACCACTCCTCCGTGTGACTGAACACAGGCTGCTCCCCCTCTAGGACAGAGGTTGTTCAGGGGCTTGCTCCGATGCTGTGACCCAATCATTCTGGAGATTCAAAGTGTCAAACCCATCAGAATCCAAAAAGCATTCATGAAATCATATTCTACCCTGTAAGCCCATCAGTCCTTTTCCCAGGGATAGATGAGGGTATTATTTTTTTCTGATGCAGAGTCACATACTTGATTTTCACAACAGCTTAGGTAAGGAGAAACAAGAGGCATTTAGATTTCCTGCTCACACCTCTGCTGGAAGGAGACAAAGTTGGCTACAGACACCTATTACCCAGGATCAGAGGTGAATGAGACAAACCTGAGAAGAGCATGAAAAACACTTTAGGCATGGCCTTGCCCCAGAAGTGGCCCTGATAACAGCACCCCAGAGCTCAAAGAAATACAAGGACCACCTGTCTCAAGTGAGTCACCCCAGTCTCATTTCCACCATGTTGTCTCCCTGATGGATGGCCCAGCTGCTGCATAAACTTCATCTTCAGAGATGAAATTCTGTCTCCCTTCGCTGCTCCGCACTCCCCAGCACTGAGCACCAAACCTCAGCTGCTCCCAGTACAGCCTTGAAGATCTGAGCGTTAGCCATGCACCTAAGTCCCTTCATGTCACATCCCATTGATCACAGTGCCCCTCTGGATACTGACTTCTCATCTCCCCCAAGGCATGCAAGTTTGTTGGCAGTCAGCACCTATTCCCATCTCCTGCTGGTATGTCTTCCCCTACCTAGATGCTGGAGAGCTGACACCTATTTCCAAAACTCCCTTGTTGCTAGGATTCTAGATGCCAGTTTGGTTCCTACTTACGTACTCAAGGAAGAAAGAAGCAAGAAGGGGTTGGGGGGAGGAAGAGGCAAGGAAGGGGAGCAGTTTAGAGAAGAACCTAGTATAAAGGAACCATGGACATGGACAACAGGTGAGATTGACTTTGGGGAGAATGGGTGGGGGGGGGGGGACAGAGGGGAGCAAAAAGGGGATGGATGAATACAACAACAATAAAATTAAATTAGAAAAAAAAAAGAAGATGGAAGCCAGCTTCTTGACCTTTTGGTTATTGGTGCTGACAAACGAGGGGGTGGCAATGTGGGTACTTAAAGCGTGAGTGGCTGAACTCAGCGCCAAGCCACCAGCTTCATGAATTCAGGCAGCTGTGGGGCAGAAGTGGCTTTTGGATGCCTGGATGGCAACCCCAGCCATGTGTTCTTGGACTGAGCAGTTCAGGGGGCAACCTCCTGATTCCCTCCCCTGCAGCCTTTTAACAAGTTTACATTTTATCCATGTATCCAACTCCTTTCTTCTGAAGATATCTAGCGTAATTTGTTTTCCGTGATTTTCCGTAATGAACTGATTCATCCCCCTCGGGACTGTGGCTTCAGGGCCGACTGCTCCCCGCTACTGTTACCCTGAGCCAGACACAGCAACTGGGAAACCACTCCCGCCCTGTTAAGGCAACAGCTGCACCCTGTCCAGCAGCCTCCAACTCAAGCAGCCTGTCTGGCAACTCCTCAGGCCCCTCTCCCAGCCCTCCTGGGCTGTCTCCTCCTCACCATGCTCTTCACTCACACTCCAAGACCTAAGCATGGTAATTCACATTTCTCTTTATTAACCTTTACCTGTTAGATCTGGCCCAGGTTCAGCCTGTGCAATCTTTTGGCTCTGGCTTCCCAGGCTCTACCTCCCACATCACCACACATGAACCAACATAAGAACCATCTGCCATTTATAGTCACAACACTGAAGGAGGGAGACGAAGTCCAATGTGGCAGTCACTGATGTTTTTGCTTAAGACAAGCATGACTGGGACGCTGGCTTGTGACTTCATAACTAGGCCAAAGCAGGACTCCTTTTACCAAATGGAAAGTGGAAATGAGTGCAAGCAGTGGCTACGATGTGGCCTAACTGCTCTGTCCAGAAAGCACACCTCTATGTCATTCTCTTCCGCTTTGACTGGTGGTCCAAGATCTGGGCAGAAGGCAGCGGGATGCACAGGGTACCCAGCCTGTGTTCCTCCTCTCCACCCGCTGCCAGGGTCACCTTTCTTTTGGAGATCTTCAGCCTCATGGCTTTTGCTATCTCGAGCATCCTGAGGAACAAACACACAAACAAATGAAGAGTCTCCACAACATCCCTGCTCATGCTGCAGGGCACCAAGACAGAGTCCCCAAGATGTCCACCAGGAGAGAGGCAAACAAGGTGCCCCACACAGTCATCATTCATTTTAATGTGCTGCCATTAGAAAATATTCCTATAGATGATTACAGACTAGATTATCTATCTAGGTCCTATTAATAAACTTTACTTCCTATAACCAGGATTGAACTCTTGCTAGAAGTTTGCTAGAACAGGCTCCAAGTGTATTCTCTCTGGAGTACAACACCCCTGCCTGTGGGAATGCCATGGGTGGACAGTGCTCGGAATAATCCCTGTGATGGCTACTAGACGAGTCCACACACAAGTGTCTCAGGCTCTCTTGAACATCAGGGCCCTTGGGTGTCAGATGCCCCTATATCACCAATGAAGGCCAAAGGAACCAATGTTCAGGATGCTGAACGTTCTGTCCCCTCCTCAGTCTGAATTCCTTCTAGCAAGGCTGGAAAGGGCCTGAAAGGCCATCTCTACCAACTCTCCCAGTCCAGTCAGAGATGCCTCGATGTGACATTCCTACCAAAGAGCAGCCCCACCATCTGACAGCCTCTTCCATCTGAATCAAAAAGTCTTTTTGCTAAGGTAACATTGGGTTATGGCTTCCACCCTGGGTTCCGCCTGAGAGCCAGAGAATCTCTCTTCCTAGAGGAAGACATGTGGAAACAAGAGTCTGCCAGGTTACACAGGGGCAGGTTACAGGAAGTCTCAGGTTTGAAGCCCAACTATTCCCATTCTTGGATGTGTGACTTTGGGAAAGTCAGTGACTTCTCTGAACGATAGATCCTTTAGCTGTTTTTTAGGAAAATGATTGAGATAATTGGGTTGGCCAGGAAGTTCACTGGGTTTTTTTCCGTAAGATAGCTCTAGTAGCACTTAGTTGTCTTGAACTTCATTCAAAATAATCCTGTTAAGACTATATTGTGACAGCTGTCACATCAGTGTGCAGTTAAAAAATAAACTTATCAAAATAGATGAATTTTTGTGTAGCCATTTTAGTATTGAAGATGGAAGGAAATACATGTTTTCAGCACATTACGATTTATTATTTCAAGAAAGATAAAAGCACAACTGAAACACACAAGGACTTTTGCAGTGAATGGAGGAGGTGCTGTGACTGATCAAATGTGTCAAAAGTGGTTTGCAAAGTTTCAGGCTGGAGATTTCTCGCTGGATGATGCTCCACGGTTGGGTAGACCAGCTGAAGTCGATCATGATCAAATTGAGACATTCTTGGAGAACAATCAACATTTTACTACAACGCCAGATACCTGACATACTCAAAATAGCCAAAACAAAAAATTACTGGTGAACATGAAAAACGTGCCTTTCATTTTATGGAAAAAACCGTATGGGCTTTTTGGCCAACCCAATATGATGACAGCATTATACCTGTGCCTGGCACAGGGAACCAGCTGTCTGTAATGTCCAGGGGCTCACTGACTCACTCTCTCACTGGCCCGTCACCCAGTAACACTGCTCTAGCCCCAAGTCTCTCCCCTGTTCAACACCCGCAGTCCTCCCGACGGAGCCCCATGCTTTCCAGCAGTACGGGAAACACAGCAAGGCCTCCTAAGGGACTTTTCATTCTGTTGTGCTCACCTTTTCTCACTGAGCTTCAGGTCCCTTTGTAACATGGTCAGGTCAATCTGGAAGTCATTTATGTGCAAGGCGAGTATGATCACATATGCGATGATCTTTGCCTTCATAGAACCGGAAATTAAATTCCGTAAACTGTAAAATCAGTGGCAATAAAAAAGATGCAAAATTAAATTCTAAATGATTTCTCCAAAAGCAAAATAAAACCATCCAAACCTGTTCCCACAGGGACTCAATGTCTCCCCATTTTGGGGAGAGAAAAGAAATTCAAGTGACTTCTTGCCCTTCAGTGCAGAGCCATCACGCGGAGGAAGTGAGCCAATCCCAGTGCTCCCTCCAAGAGGGACAGTGAGGGCCACACCTACTGCCCCAGGCACAGCGACAGCCCACACTGGTGAGGACCCCCAGTCTGTCCCCTTCTGCTCAGCAGGGCTGCCAGGAAAGCAGTCACTCTACACTCCACTGCTGACAATTTTTCCAAATACTCAGAGCAGGAAACACATTCAAGTCAAATGACAAGAAGAAAACCTAGACATTCCCTCCAAAATCACCCCACAGGCCTGCCCTTTCCTGCAACACTGCCTTCTTACAGAACACCAATCTGTGGGGGCATGTGAAGAAGGGTTCTAAACACGTTCGTCACATGGGGTAAGTCTTCTTTGCTGGACATCCCCAGAGGAGGAGAGCCCGTACTAAACAGTGTTTCCTACACTTACGGGGCCACAGGACCCCTCCCAGTGAAGTGCTCCCTTCCGCACACTAGTTCTGCGGACATGGCATTCAATCCAAGCTCCTACTTCCCACCCTCCCCACCTCCCCACCCTGCTTCCTCCTATGGAGGCAGATGCCAAAGAAGTCACACTCCCTGACCTGCCGTTGTTGTAGGTCAAGCAGGTAAAGTGCTTCAACAGTTTGGTGTTGATGATGTGTGGAACTCCAGGTCCCAGGGCACCTACAACACAAAGCTGAGTTTGAGCATCTTCTGTCAAAAACCTCAGGCCACATGTCATCCATCAGCTGGGAGAAGAAGCCAACAGCTGAGCCAGTGTTATGAACACAACAATGTAATAAGAGAAGCAAGGGCCCGTTAAAACAAAATGTCAGGAAAGGAGGAAAGGGGGAGGGGGGAGGGGGGAGGCAGAGGCAAAGAAGGGGAGCAGCTTAGACAAGAACCTAGTATAAAGGAACCATAGACATGGACAACAGGTGGGATTGACTTTGGGGGGAAAGGGTGGGTGGGGAGGGGGACAGAGGGGAGAAAAAAAGGGATGGATGTAATACAACAACAATAAAATTAAAAG
>PVIW01006495.1:0-86286 GCA_004026585.1 Noctilio leporinus
TCTCACTGAGAAAGGGAAAATGATGGATTTTTTAAAGTAATACATGTATAACTATTTAAGTGCTACCAGTTTTATTAAAAATAACTTTGATAAGAAACCTTGTTAAAATTATGTTATAGAGCCCTTTTAGTAACAGCTTTATTGAGCTTCATTTGGAGAAATTCACATGCTATAAAGTTTGCTCTTGAAGTAAATGCAATTCAGTTGTTTTGTATTTTAATTTTTTTAGTCACATCCATTACCACAAATACCAAAACATATTCTTCTCCCCAAAGGGAAACCCCATACCCATAAGCAGTTACTCCCCATTGCCTTCCTTCCCCCTAGCTCCCAGCTACTATTAATATACTTTCTGTGTCTATAGATTTGCCTATATGGGATTGTATGTGGCCTTTTGGGACTAACTCCTTTCACTTAGTGTTTTAAAAGCTCACCCTATGTAACAATCTGTACTTCTTTCCTTAGTACTGCAGAATAATAATATACATAGATCACATTTTATTTATTCATCAGTTAATGGACTTTGGGCTGTTTGCACTTCTGGACTATTATGACTAATGTTATAATAGGGTATACAGGCTGGTCCTAGGAGTGTCTGTTTTTTCAGCGTTTTAGCATGTGATCCTGTAGAAACTTAACTCTTGTTTATATCAATTAGCCTATGGTAAAGTTGGTTTCATTGTATGTTTGTTTCACTTAAAGCCCTGAATCAATGATGTTAATTGAGGATTTACTGTATACCTAAGACTGATATTACTGGGTCATGTAATATCAACGTTTTGATGAACTGCCAGGCTTTTCCACAGGGGCTACATTAGTAACATAAGAGGATTTTATTTTCTTCACATCATCAAGTTATTTTTCATCTATTTGATTATAGACATTTTTCTAGGTTTGAAGTGGTATCTAACTGGGATATTGGTTGGCATTTCCCTTATGATGTTGAGCATGTTTTCATGTGCTTATTGGCCACTTGTAGACCTTTGGAAAAGTGTCTGTTCAAGTCCTTGATCCATTTTTCAGTTTCTTTTTATTGTTGAGTTGTAAGAGTTCTTTGTATGTTGTGTGTACAAGTTCTTTAAAGACAACTGAATGGTAAATGTTTTCTTCCAATTTGTGGTTTGTCTTCACTTTCTTGATGCTGTCTTTTGAAGCACAAATTTTAATGTTGATAAATTCAATTTATTTGTTTTTCTTTTGGTTAAGAAAACCACGGCTTTTAAGGCGCTGGCCTGCGAACCCAAATCGCAGGTTCGATTCCCCAGCCAGGGCACATAACCAGGTTGCAAACCAGGTCTCCAGTCGGGTCTGTGCCTGGAGGCAGGTGAAACGCAACCAGACATTGATGTCTCTCTCCCTCTCTGCCTCTCTCCTTTCCCCTCTTTCTAAAAATAATGAAATAAAATCTTAAAAAAAAAAAAAAGAAAACCACTGCTTAATCCAAGCTTATGAACAATTTATCCTATGTTTTCATAAAGAGTTTTACAGTTTTAGCTTATGGGTAGCTAAACTCATTTAAAAAATAATTTGATACTTGTATTAGTAACTGTGATTATGGTAAAATACACATAATGCAAAATTTACCATCTTAACCATTTTAAGTATATATAGTTCAATAATGTTAAGTGTAGTCACCTTTTTATGTAACCAGTTTCTGAAACTATAGACCCATTAAACAACTCCCCTCACCCTGTCCATCCAACCCCTGGTGGCCACTGTTTACTGACGGTGAGCCTCATTTCATCATTTGAAGTTTTTGTTGGCCATTTGTAAATCTTCTTTGGAAAAATGTCTACCAAAGTTCTTTGCCCATTTTAAAATAGAGGTGTGTGCTCTTTTGTTTGTTGAATTCTAGGAGCTCTTTATTCTAGATATTAACCTTTTACTAGATACATGATTTGCAAATATTTTCTCCCATTTCTTCTCACTCTGTTGGTTCTGCTCTTTAATAGTTTTAGATTTTGAGATAGTCTAGTTTGTTTTTACTTTTGTTTCCTGTGCTTTTGGTGTCATATCCGAGAAATTATTGCCCATTCTAATAAAGCTGTTCCCCTTCATTTTATTCTGGGAGTTGTTCATTTTAGTCCCTAAGTGTAGGTCTTTGATCTAGTTTGAGTTAATTTAGTGTGTTGTGTAAAGTCAAGTCTAATTTCATCCTTTTGCATATGGATATCCAGTTTCCCCAACATTGTATGTTGAAAAGATCAGTCTTTGTGAATGATCTTAGTACCCTTGTTGAGGATCACTTGTCTATATATATGTCCAGGTTTATTTCTGGGTCACCTATTCTGTTACAATGGTCTATATATCTGTCTTCATGCCACACTGTTTTGATTACTATAGCTTCACAATAAGTTTTGAAATCTAGCGTGAGACCTCCAACTTTGTTGTTTTTTAAAGATTCTTTTTGCTATTCAGAGTCTCTTGAGGTTCCACATGAATTTTAGGATGGATTGAGTCTGTAGATCACTTTGAGGAGTATTGCCATCTTTAACAGTATGAGTCTTCCAATCAATTTACACAAGAGGTTTTTCTATGTTTTTGATGTTTCCTTTAAATGTCTTTTAGCAATATTTTGTAATTTTTCAATGTACAAGACTTTTGCCTCCTTGGTTAGGTTTATTCCTAAGTATCTCAATTCTTCGTTATGCAATTGAAAATGGAATTGTTTTCTTAATTTTCTGTCTAGGTTATTTGGATGATGGGTTAACTTCTTATATTTTTATTGTGAAATATAACAGACATAAAGAAAAATACATAGGATATTTGTATAATGTTAACTAATAACTATAAATCTTCACGCTATTACCATCTAGGTTAACAGAACATTGAATGACCCCTTGTAATGCTCAGAGGCCCTTCTGCTCGCCCCTAAGACAAAACCACTTTTCTGGTGTTTGCCACACACTGTTTCATTTGGCTCCTTGTGGTGTGTTAGGATACAGTAGTCTGCCCTAACCTTATCTGTGGGTAATAATGTTCCAGGACCCTCGATGGGTGCCTGAAACTGGGTGGTACTGAACCCTCTATGTACATTGTCATTTTTTTTCTGTAGGTATATACCTATATGTACTCATTTATAAAGTAGGCAAAGTAAGAGATTAACAAAAATGGGACCATTAGAACAATATACTGTAATAAAAGTTATATGCATGTGGTCTCTCTCAAAATCTAATTGTACTATAGTCACCCTTCTTGCAGTGATGTGTTGATTGTGGGTAACTGAACCATGGAAAATGAAACCTTGCATGGGGGGAAGGGGTACCACTATAACCGATTATAGCAGTAGACCAGATAAAAGCAACATGGGGTAGTGCTAAAATAGGAAAGAGTAACTGAACACCAGAGTGGAAGGTGGGGCCTTTATCAAGAATACTTGGCCTGCTTGGAGGAGAGGATGCAGTAGCTTGGTGTTGATATGCTCTACTGAAGACACTAAAGTTGAATGACCAGGATGCGGTTGGATGTGTATATGGATCTGGACCTACCGAGTCTCAGTGGGCCTAGAAATCTGGGAGTCATTGGCAAATAAGTGGTAATTTATCCCATAGGAATAGGTAAAACTTCAGGAAATGCACTGAAGTGAGAAGAAAGTTATGGACGGAAACCTGGGGACACCACAATGTTAGTAGTGAATGGAGAAAAAGGAAATCAAGAGTGAGGAGGGATGTTAGGAGGTAGGACCACCAGGAGAGTGAAGCCACAGAAACCAAAGGAGGGAGAGTGCGAGGAGGAGGAGGTGAGGAAGTGCTGCAAGTTTCTACATTCATCTCTGTAGTAAAGATATCTCCTGTGTTACTGTGGAAACAGGCAAATTTCCTATCCTCCCTAACCTATGTCAGTTTTTTTTGTTTTGTCTTTTTTGTTTTTTTCCTTTCTGTTAAATGGTACAACAGAGAGTGATAGTATTGTCAAGTCTGTACGTGAATGCAGGCCTGTCTGGACCTACCAAAAAAGGCCCACCAGGAGCCTAGTGCAGGAAGGAATCACAGCCAAGGTAGTGCTGAGGTACACAAGGGGTCCAGGGGGGATTTGAAGTATGACTATTCTGATCCTACACTCTTGGGATTCTGTGCCATAGCTTGGGTAGTGATAGCTGTAATGAAAATAAGACAAAGTTATTACCCATTTGCCAACTCTTAGCACAATGGGGAGGGTGGCACAACACCACGCCCATTTCATGGACCAAGGTGGGTGCTCCAACTGCCACCTTCAGTGGGGAAGCCAGGACCTGTTTTCAAAACAAGCATCAAAAAGAAAAAATTATATTTGACTACATATCCCTACCATAAACAAAACCAAAGACAACTAATGAATAGTTTTTAAAATGTGGTGATATGACAGATTAATATATTGTATATTTAAAAACAATCCATGAAAATAAAAGACCACCATTCTAATGAAGTCACAACAGTAGAAACACAAGTATAAAAGATGTTTTCATAGTAACCAAAGACAAATTAAAACAAGATGCCATTTTAAATATCAAGTCACATATACATTGTGTCTAAATATCCATAAAAACATGGTACACAGAAAAATTTCAATAAGGCTTTCAAAGAAATACGAGGTCTGTCCTGAAAGTATCAATCAAGCCAATGTCAATATAAGTAAAACAGTTTGTGTAGTTGATACTTTTGGGACAGTCCTTGTAGTTTAGTTTGTATTGGGTTGACCGAAAAATCTGTAGGGTTTTTTTCCATAAAATAAGAGACACATTTTTCATCAATAACTATTGATTTGGATACTTTGAATATGTTGGCTATCTTCCGCTCTTGGCTTGTAGTGGGTAGAGGCCAGGGGTGCTGCTAAACATCTTCCAATGCATAAGACAGCCTCACAGCAAAGAATTATTTGGCCAAAATGTCAGTAATACCAAGAAACTTAGCAAACCACTTTTTAAATTTTATTGTTGTTGTATTACATCCATCCCCTTTTTGCTCCCCTCTGTCCCCCCACCACAGCCACCCATTGCCCCCAAAGTCAATCCCACACAAACCGCTTTTAACACATTTAGTCACAGCACAAATCTTTTTCATGTTTCAGTTTTTTCCTTTCTCAAAATAATACTAACAATATGCCAAAAAACGTACATTTTATCTTTCTGGGAATAATAGAGGTAAACTTCATTTCATGGGGCTTCACAGATACTGTGTTTTTACAAATTGAAAGCAAGACCCTCCACCAGCAATAAGGTAACCTGCTGAAGGCCCAGATGATGGTTATTTTTCAGCTGTAACCAATTTTTAAGTAAGGTATGTACATTGGCTTTTTTAGACCTAATGCTATTGCACATGTAATAGACTATAATATAAACATTTCTGTGCACTGGGAAACCATAAAAACCATAAAAACCATGTGACTCACTTCATTGAACTAATCACTTTATTGTGATCTGGAACTAAAACCCACAGTATCACTTAAGTATGCCTTTATGAAATTTTTTTTTTTAATTTAAAGTATTTATTTATACTGTCATTTAAATTGTACATTTCTACTGATAGGAATTAATCTAAGAAAGTCCCTGGTGCAAGATGTAGTCCTGCTTATAACGAACAATCAAACCATTAATGAAACATTTTGACAAGTCATGACCAGGCAACCCACAGAGAAGATGTGACCCATATTAATGGACATGAGACAGTAACAACTACATCTAACTTAACATAAACTTAATGCCAGGGCACCTGGCCTTAAGAATGTACCATTGTGTCCATACTTTGTACATGAGGAAGCCAAGCCTCAAAGAAAGCAAACAACTTGCTCAGAGCCACCAGCCAAGGCATGACAAAAGGACTGAGAGTAGGGTATGTCTTACGTAGACATCCATGCTCTTAATCCCACACCCTGGTGCCCCTTCATTTCAAAGTAAGTGAAAAAAGGTTATAAAACAAGTGTCTCATGGTCCCTTGTTGACAAACACCCAAGGGTTCATTGCCGTGCCCATTAATGATCACCCTGTCAGATGCGCTGGCCAGAGAACTCATCCTTCTAATGCAACAGAATAAATCAGGCAAGACCAAGTTTAATGTTCTTGTCAGTTATTTATTATGTTATTCTAAAGACTGGCACATTTACAGCATACATGGCTTTGAATGAGCTAAGAATATATAAAATGGTAACTACATGTTTATATATATATCTTAATACTGTCCAAAACAAATAAATAAAAGTACTTTTTTTTTTAGTGCACTAAGTTTGGTAAATACAATTGTGTAGGGACAAAACTGTATTATACAATGTTTGTATATTTTAAAGAAAACCAAAGGCAACTGAGCTGCAGGTACTTGGATAGAACCCACAGCGCATCCTGGGTTTTCAGTATGTCTCACATTTCTTATTCAGTGGGGACCTTTCAAGGAACACTGGATGGAACCTCTATTTTATGGTAACCTGCAAGACTGACTTCCTTGTGCAACTGAAAACAAAATTCCTATATGTCCCAAGGAGCTGTTGGCCATCAGGACAACATGCCTTACTCAGCAAGCATGGTAAGTGCGTGATGCCCTTTGAGATTCGTCAAATGGGAGCCCAGCAGCAGTGCTTAGATAGAATATGGCAACCTGAATACTTTCTACATGATAAGCCAAGTCAGTTTAATGATCTATAACATGAAGACAAAATTGAGAAAATAATTCACAAAGGTGCCACATGGAAAACTGCTAACAACTGACTCAACATTTGCTATATTTCCCTCAGATCAGTGCAGGTATTTAATGCTCTTCAGACCAAAAATTCTGAGAACAATATGGATGACATTTAATTAAAAAAGACAAATAGGTATTTTAAAAGGTAGTGATGTTAAAATGAGAAAAGATAGAAATATAAGATACTAGGAAAATTACGAACTAACTGAAATGGTGGATAGGTAAAAAGGCTAATCAGCTGCATCAGAAACTGAACAGGGATTGGCACACCAAGAGAACCTGACATCAGCTGCTGCCACATCTGCAGTGGGTTTGGTAAGCAGGGTTTCTGTGCCACCACCCTCCAGTGAGCCCTAACTGTCCCTCACTGATGGGTCTTCCACACCAGTTCACACTCAACCAGTGGAAACTTCTTCCATTGGAAATCAGAAGACAGCAGGCTGTCTGTGCACTGACTTCCCAGTTGGAAGGATCTGGAAGGTCATCCACTTCCACCCTGTGTGTCTGTCACAGGTGGTCCTGCCTGTGCCTCAGCTCCCCAGGCTGTTATGTTTCCAAGTGGCATTTCCAAAGGAGCCCAAAGAATAATACTCAGAATTTTAGACGCAGGAATTTCCTAAGAGTGCACCAATCATTAGGATTATCATCGAGAATGTCCCATATATACATCTTTTACAACTTTTTAAATAACATATAAACATCATAATAAACAGGATTGATAAAACATGTAAACTAAGAAAAAAAACTCTGCTATGTGCAGATAAGACTCATCATCTTATAATAGATGACCAGACGTCAATTTTCTATGAAATCCCTAAGTTTTATGGCCCATTAATCCCTTTCAAACATCTCATTTAGGAGCTAATTTGAACTTTCTCAATAGTCACCTTACATAACAAAATGAGAAGAGGATAGTAACAATTATTGCAAATTTAAATGACACTTTCATCAGACATTCAGACATGATTGTATTGTCTTTTAGAAGACAATAAATAGGGAAACTCACAAATCATCTGACCTGAAAAGATTTAGACTTCCATCATCTGCACACACAAACCCCCAATGCTGTGACAGGCATCAGCCATACCCATGTGAGGTCTTGGAGTGCTGTAGCTCAATCCAGAAGAGAAGGGGTCATGCACCCTGGGTCACAGTGGGACTAGACAGGGAGATTAAGAGAATAGGAGATAGCTTGCTTCCCATTCTCAAGCAGACACCCTGTTCTGTAACTCATAAGGAACAAAAGTGGACCCCGTTGTATAAGTGGCTTCGTAGATGTTACCTTCTAACAGTCTTATCTCAGGCAATTTCCCAGCCTTCAACTTTTGGCTCCACCTGTGCTGTCACAGACACAACTTGTTAGAACCAGCTGCGCTCACTGCATGAGCCAGTGCTAGCTCCTTTCTCCAAAACTTGAGTTAGCATGTAATCCTTACTGGTCTATCCAGGATCCAACTGTTTACTGTTTTACATTCAGATTTTTAAAAAGTAGATTGTAATCAATGCTCAATTTTGAGTTACTCAGTAGAAAAATAAGTGAGCAGCTGCCTAAGTGGGCATTTTAAAAAGCTTTTAGCATTTCAGACCTACCTAGCTTGATTCCTAGAAGTGACTATCCATGATGTCTCTGGTTCTGGCTGCAGGCTATTTAAATGGGTGCTTGTTACTACCCACACTATCGAGCCAAACATTACCTCCTATTGATTCCAATGGAATAAAACATGCTCCATAGACTCTTTAGTGAAACGCTGTAAAACACAAAAGTAAAAACCAATCCTCCAGGTCTTCTTGAAGAATTCATATATGAGACTAGAGGGTACCCACGTTTGTTATATAACAGCTAATTAGAGGATACCGTGTGTTCAAGTTTCAACCTTGCCGTAAGTCCCTTCGGGAGGCCTGTAATGCTTGGGGAAAGCCTTCAGCTGCAGGGAATTAAATGCATATTTGCGACTTCCAACATTCTTCATTGTATTTTCTCTTCGACAACCCTCACTGGGGAAAAAACAAGCACAAGAAATGACAGCAGTAAAAAAGGAAAAAAAAAAAAAAAAAAAAAAAAAAGACTTAACTAAGATGGAATGAACTGATTATTTTTATAGCATTTAAAAAAAAAAAGTTAATTCAAATGGGTGCCAGACCATTTCCAACAATACACACAGAAGACGGTGGGTTTCTGAGCAAGGCAATTAAGCACAGCGATGGAGGTGTGTATGGGAGTGCGTGTTGCGTTTGCGAAAGCAGCACTAAGGGGAAGTAAACTTTCTTAAAAAGTTAATGGTTTCATGTATTTCACATCAAGGTATTTCAGAGTTCTATGCTAGCTGGTTAAATGGAAAAAAAGAGATAGTGTGACTCATAGCAAAGTCCTGAAAGAGTTGCATTGCTCTGTGTTAGCTACAGCAGTTAATCACCTCAAATTCAAAATGCCAATTTTCTTTGTAGAATTTAACATATAGCAAAACCGTGTGGCTGAAAAGGCTGCTCTAAAAGGCTGTCTCCTAAGTGGGTGCAAAACAATCCAGTGGTCCCAGGTGATGCTGCATGGTGGGTCTGCATGGCTATCTGGGCTGGACCCCACCAAGGTCCCCTGGTAGCAGCCAGCCACCTTCTCCAGGTGTGCTGCCCTCATGTTCATCACCTTTCAAAAGAGGGCTACCAAGTCACTGAGAGCCCACAGGTGGCCCTTCTCTAGAGAGCCTGCTACCAGCACCACCCCAGTTGTATTTGATGGGGGGCTATCTTGGCAACCCAGTGTGCAAAGCAAATGCAGAGCAGGAGGATGAGAGGTGGGCAGGCCTCACGTTCCCAAATGAGCGCATTGGGAGTTCTCTGGAAGGTGTTCTGGTGTAGACATCAAATTAACATGCAAAAGCAACTCAATATAAATGACCTCCTAGTCTACCTGTATTTTAATATTTTCTGAGACTAGCAATGAAATCAACTAAGTATCCAATTTGGTACAAAAACTCCTTTATGATATGTAAAATTTAGTTATCGAGAAAGTGATTAAAAATGAAAACATTTCCAATTGTATGATCACCATTATGTTATGCATTAAAAATACCAGTGACAGGCCCTGGCTGGTGGCACAGTAGATAAAGCACCGGCCTGTGAACCCAAAGGTTGCTGGTTTGATTCCCAGCCAGGGCACATAATCAGGTTGCAAGCCAGGTCTCCAGCCAGGTCTCCAGCCAGATCTGTAGCTGGAGGCAGGTGAAAGGCAACCATATGTTAATGTATCTCTCCCTCTCTGCCTCTCTCCCTTCCCCTCTCTCTAAAAATAATAAACAAAATTAAAAATATATATATATATATATCAGTGGCAAGTGCTCAGTTGTGTCTTTTAAAATGAAAATGACATTCTCATTTTCAAGAACATGAAAGATATTTTTTGGAAAACAGTAATTTTACTCAAAAATTTCATAGAAGTATTCACCTTCTTGTTATTAAGTAACAACTCAAATATGTTTCCTTGTCACCAGAACCACAAGCCCATGGGGCAAGATGTGTCATCTGAACTGAATACCTAGGCCACACAAGAGGGCCCTGGAGTAAATAATGATCTTGTTTGTCTAATATCCAATAATCAGATAAAAATATAGTTCCAGTTAAAGCAGAAGCCCTAGGTTCTATGCACAATTGGTCTTCTTTAATCTTTGGAAACTCGTGTTATCAGATTATTTCCTACAGGGCTTCGCCATTTATATAGAAATGTACATACTTCTCAAAAACCACCTATCATAGGTAAATGCCGAATTGCTTTAAGGACTGAAGAATAATCTGGGAACTTTGACATTATCTTTTATTCACATGTTAAAGAGGATAATTACTGGTTTAACTGGCTGAATGAATATATGATAATTTCTTTTTGAGAACATCCTTTTTTTTTTAATGAAAAATTAGAATGGAAACTGAAATGAGAATTCATTTTAGGGACATTTCTGGTTTTGCCTTTCTGGTGGGTTCTTCCACTTTAGGATCCATCTGGATGCATCAGTGTCTTAGTGACCATGAATGTCTAGAGTGACCGGGTCTCCGCATTACCCTCAGCTTAGAAGCAACCTGAAAATCATCACCACATCTCAGAGACTCCCCTTCTGGGATCATCTTCCCCTCTTTGTTTCGTACTGCCTGTTTCCCACCAAAGCAGAAAAGATTCCAGATATATATTTAGCTTGATTTAATGAGTAAAAGACCTTAGTGAGATTAAAACTCAGCATAAAGAGTGGGCATACTCGTCCCTTTTCTCATATAGTCTACAAAAATACAAAAATACCAACAGCCCACAGCTCTAGGCTGATGGTGTCCTCCCTAGTGTTGGCCTTACAACTACAGAGTTAGAACGTGCTGGCTTTTGTCCCTGTCCTTGAAGAGAAAAAACAAAGACCCATACCCTCTCTCCCTTCCATCTCATATCCTTTCAATGTAGTGCCAAACCTACACACAGCAGGAAGGCCTGGCTGCACCCCAGCAGACAGCTGAGGAGTGGGCTATGGTGTCCATGAGACTCATGCACCCCCAAGCAGGGGCTTCTCCTACTGGTCTGGCCATCCCTTGCTGTGTGGTGGGTCCTGAGGAAGTTTCTGAAGAGTCACAAATGTATGCATGGGCCAAGGGGAGAGGGAGGGAGTGCTGACTGTAGTCATCTGTGTAGGGCCTCTGCCTGGCCTTGGGGTGAGCACCAGCATGTGTCATTAGGTGTCAGGGAGCTATGAGTGGGAACTGAGCATGTCTGTGGACTTTTCCCCCTTCAGATAAAGTAAACAGGAGTCTTAGCTGATGTGTGCACCATGATCTAAAGGAGAGTAAGTGGTCAACATACTTCTGATAGAACCACAGACTGACAGGACCTTCCCTAGTAACCAGTGTCAGATTCTACAGTCTACCACCATCAGTCCCTGGCATTCGAAGAGGCTCCCTACTGAAAACTGTCAGGAGCTGTGCCACAAAACAGCTACCCCATTCATTCTAGAAAAGACAGTGCAACCACACTGCACCTGTGAGAAGACCGGACACTCCCCTAGGTGTGACACTTGTCCCAGGGCCCCTGCAGTGCTCCAGTGGGTCTAGGAAAGAAGGGTGCCTGGGTATGAGGAGGACTTGTTTCCATTTTAGAATTTGAGTCTGACACTCATCATTCACTGCCAACTGCTTCTACAATTCCTAAAACCCAGACTCGGACCTGAGGTGAAGCCAGAGAAATCCTAGAGTGAGTTCCAGAAGTCTTGGGAAGGGGATGGTGAGGCCATATTCTATGGTGGAATGGGTCTGTGTGCATGCATAGATGTAAAGTTTCTGAAAAACCAAGCTTCTCTAAATTCCCTCTAATTTTTCTAGACTGATAATGAAAATTTCATAAAACACAGTGTATGAGGAACCAACTAGAGGTCAAAAATAGATCACAACACAATTTGAACCGGAAGACAGAAGCCACCAAGTACCTCTTATACAGGGTCTCTGGAATTTCCCCGCTAATTTATTCTGTTACTTCTATAGGTGTACAACTAACCGGCCTTCTGCCAAATGTGAATGTTAAGGTTATAAATCACCCCACTTTGTAGACAGTGCCTTGTTAAAATTAAGAGTAATGATAGTAGAAACCAAAGTAACTTTCTCACAGCTCCATTTGGCACAACTGCCCAAAAGGCAAGTCTCATTTTTCGGTCATTTTTCTCTTCTTTTCTTTTAATTAACTACATTTGATTTGTAGAGAAACTTTAATCCAAATTTAAAGATGTGATCTTTAAAATGAAAAATGCTATTTCAAGAAAAATAAATGTATATAATTTTAACAGCCTTTTGTTACTTTATGCATTAATTCCTATGATCAGATTAATGATCCTTAAAGATTTAAATGAGTAAATCTAAAGTCACATGCAGTATGTGTCTGACTTGGTACAATGTGCTGTTGTATTCACAGCTTTGTGTCGCCTCAAATTGGAAATAATAAACATAAGCAAGGAAATGTTATGAGTCTGCAAACTGTTTGCTACTGTAATTTAAGGGTCTGCGCTTTGAAATGAAAGCAGAAAGTCAATGTCCTATTAAATAGGCTTATACAGATGAACCAGTTATAAAGCATCTATCATTTTTTCATTTCTTTTCAAAAGGATCGGTTAGCAATACATTTAAAGAATAGTATCAAATATACAAATTCTTTCAGACAGAATTCCCTTCTCTTGCAAACAGGGCACATGTGATATACAGTTAATAAACAGCTTTACATCAGAAAATGAGAGATTTGGTACAAGTGATTCCAGGCCAGCTAAACAATGCAGTTACAGGGCAGTGTAGAACGTGTTACAAGCACTGAAAACTACAGAATTTAAACGAGCAAGTCCTCTTGGTGAAATAATTTGGCAGGTATTTATAGTTCAGAACAACAAAACGCCAAACTGTAAGGCATGAAATATTTCTTGGCAACCACGCTTTGACACATTCCTTCTGTCCAGTTAGGTATATTCTGGCACTTTTGTTTTCTTGTGACTTACTAATTTTCCATAATGATACTCATTTGCAACGCAATTTGGTCACCAGGTATGCTATGCTCAGAAAGAGCCACACAATCAGTAAATTGGGGCTCAGGGCTAACAAAGGGATGGAACAGAGGAGGCTGGGATCTAGTCTTAAGTCTCGGATGGGCACCAGGCCGCTCAAGTTCTTCTGGGTGACTACCTCCCGTGTTCCAATGCTGTGAAAAGGGAAAAATTTGGGAGAAAGGAAAAGAAAAGGGAAAGAAAATAAAGAAAAGAGAGAGACACATGCAATGGATTTTATCAAAATAATGGAAAACAGAGAACCAAAAGATAAAGTTTAAAAAAAAAAATGGAATGAAGCCACAACAGAAAGAAAAGATGAGATGCAGAGAAGGGTGTAAAAGGAATACCAAAACAAAACCAGCACAGTTACAAGAAAAAAAGAGAAAGAGAAGTGAAAAATAAGAAAAAAATACTGAATATTGTAGTCTACTGAAAACACACACGTAGGCTGACTAAATGGTTTTCCATGTTCACGCTCTCAGCTGCCCAGCGCACGTCATGCGGCCCTGCCATGCGCTCACATGCTGCAAAGACATGGATCTCAAACAGCAAGCTGAACATGAAGAACCATTGGGCAGTTTGACCTTCTCACAGGTGCCTAAGCAGGGAGTGTGGCACTGAGCTTGCTGACGCTGCTTCTTGATGAACTGTTCGGACAAAACCCTTTTACCTCAAGTACTGACCCACGGCAGAGCCCTCACCTGACTCCTTGGCTTTCAGGCTAAACAGTAGCAGGGCATGAGCTACTGGTGGCTCTAGCGTTTCAATTTATTATCCCCAAGAATGTCATCCAACTGAGCTCCTCTGAAAATTTGGGGTTTTTCTCTGAGGTGAGATGGCAGCCAAAAACAGAACTCTGGAACCACATCCTCTATGCATGGCCATCAAGGTGGCAACGGTGACACAGTTAAGAGGTGCCAGGACCCATTGGGAGAGGGACAGACCAGAGGTCCTCCCAGGCTTTCCCAAAGGAAGCAGGAAGGGTTGGACTGGCCCTGCTAGGGGTGCTGCTCTGATGGGGATACTTTCCACACTGCGAGCACTGGCTATCACATTCCTGGTCACAGCAGTCCTTAGGTAGGCCCACTCTGTGAGTGTTCCAGCCACTGGATTGGAGAAGAGGGGGCCACCAGCAGTGAACTGGAATTGGTCAGACAGCTCAGAAGGGCCAAGTGTACACATCTCTTTCCAACTCCGTGTCCCACAGTATCCCATTGGTAGCCTGAAATAGGCCCCAGTGGGAGTATTTATGCTGCAGAAATTGGCAAATGCTATAGGTAGGAGTTTTGGGGCAGGGTGGGGGGGTTGGAGAGAAAGCTGGTTGCTCAACATGTGCTAGCATAGCAGTGCCACTGCTCACCCTGAGCCTCCAGAAGGCCAGCCTGAGCATCAGCTTTGCCCCTTATACCTACTTCTCATCAGCCTGCACCCTGGCCTGCACGCTGTACTCTCCCATAGTCAAATACAAGTGAGAAAACAGAATCAAAATGCACTCCTTTACCTCAGGGCATAACCACCATTTACTGCTGCCTCCTTAGGGCTGGCTCATACCCCAGGCCCTGGCTTGCAGCCAGTGAACACACCTGTTTTCCCCACAGGCTAATCCAGAGAACACGGAAGTGAGGTCTAATGGTGTCACCTTAAGACAAAAGCATGTGGCCAGAGCCTGAGAAGCTACAAGGTCAGGGGGACAAAGCAGCCGTCTGCTGGTGCCGTCAGAGTTCTGGGGCAGGCACAGGGAAATGGGATCGAGCTTTGTCTTCGTATTTTTTTAATAACTTCTTAAATGATTATTATTGTAATACATGTTCACTACAGAGATTTAGAAAACTCAGAAAAACATAAATAAGAAACTTTAAAAAGACAAACTTTGAGAGGTGGGTGGGGGGTTTAGAGGCAGAGGAAGCCAAGGGAGTGGTGCTTGTTCCCATGAGAGGAAGACCCTTCCTTGCTCAGGGCCTGGGGTCCTCCCCTGCAAGGTAAGAAAAGGATGCTGACTATAGTTAGAAGTGCTCAGAACTGTGACAGGAATGGCAGTACCCAGACGGCTGATGAGCAGGTGCCTGTTGGGTGACATGGGGAGGAAATGTGATTGGAATGGCAATAGCCTGTCAATTTCATTTAAAAGCCTTACAAAGATACACACTTTTTAACCCAAGAAATCAATGGGGAAACGTGGCTAAGAAAACACAAAAGGATACTCACTGAACCATTTAAAGCGCTCAAAATCATACACAACTTAAATAGTCAATGACCAGTAATTGGCTAAGTTATGCTGTACTAAAAGTGACTAAGGGCTGTATTTATTAACCTGAAAAATGTTCACAAGATAGTTAAATGAAAAAAGCAGGCTCAAAACAGCAGGCAAAACTGAGCATGCGTTTGTGCCTGTGTGCTTTATTTTCTGTAGTATTCAGGGACTGGTTAAACAATATGTGGATTAACCACACTCATACCCATGTGTATGTAAGTACGTATCTATGAAAGAGTATATATCAAATGTTACTTGTTAACAGTAAGAATATGGACAATTATTTTGTGGTGTGCATGTGTGTGAACTAATTTTCCTACAAGGAGTATCAATTATGTGATAAAAAGTAAAAGAGGGCTTTGCATGTGTGAACTGAAATACCAATCTGTGTATGTGTGGGCCCCACCTCACCAGCCACGCGGCTACGGGCAGCAGGTGCGACAGGCTGCTCCCCGAGAAGCCACTTTCTCCCTGCTCTCCTGAGCCCTTCGTGCTCAGCTGAAGTCAGATAAAGTCAGATGAACTCTTGTTTTCACTGAATTTATTCCAGACGCCAAGACCAGGTAGAGGCCTACATATCATCAGCTATACAGCTGGCCCCGGCCCTGGTTTCCTGAATAGGAATGTCACATGTTGCTGAGTCAGCCCCAACTCCTGGCAACCCCATGAATGACCGATCAACAGTGTCCTGTCCTCAACAGCCCTGCTCAGCTCCTGTGGACTCATGCCTATGGCTTCTTTTATGGAGTCAATCCTTCCCATATTGGGTTTGATCTTCTCCTACTATCTTCTATTTTCCCAGCATTACTGTTTTTTCCAAAGAACCCTGTGTCCTCATGTGTCTGAAGTAGGAGATCTGCAGCTTTATCATTTTTGCCTCCAGCTATGTTTCAGGCTTAATATGCTCTCCTGAATGGACCTGATCCTAGTATTTGTTCCCACAACCTCAAGCATCCCGCTCCGTGTCCCTTGGTCCTTTGCTGGCTGAGGTCTGCATGCCACTAAAGCAGTGCCTCCCACCACCTCTCAGGAAACAGGGCACAGGGCTCCATTAACCAGAGGCAGGAGCCCGGGGTCTGGCATTTGTGCATTACTGTGAGAAGGTCAAACGGCAGAAACATACAGAAAGGATAAGAGAATCAAACGCTTTAAAGTATTTGGTGAGAGGACAAATGACAAAACATTCAGTAGGCATGACTGTTGCAAACGAGACTGACAGCATTGGTGACTACAGTGAAGGAGACAGGAAAACCAGGTTTCTTATCCTTTCTTTTGGTATGTGTGGTAGGGTGCTCCCCGGCAGTGCTTGAAACAAGGCATCGCTCAACAGTAGACACTTTTAAGTCCCAGGTTTCATTCTGCAAACACACCTGCTGCCTCAGAATCAGAACATTGTTAGGGTGAAGTTGCCACAGCCCATGAACAGGTGGGCAGGTGGCTGCCATCACCACAGAACACCCAACTGACACTTGCTCATAAAAGCAAATTGTCAACTGCTAGAGAAGCAGCAGAGCAGACCAGCGCAACCTGCAGACACAGTCTTGTCACTCAGGTTTGAAAGGAGACACGAATGAGGTAAATAGCAGATGCATGCTGAGAGGGCTCTGGCCCTGAGTCACGCCCATGGCAAGGCTGGGGGGTGCCATGTGCTGCAGGGCTTCCATGAGGTGCCCCCTGCACCATTCCAGACACCTGCACGGGCCCCACCTGCCTGTGTTCAGGGCAGTCCTGCTCTACAGACTGCTAGCTCTTTATCTCCCCCTTGACTTAAAAGAGAACATTTTCTCACATTGATCATGTCAATAGTTTGACTTTGTAGACACAGTGAGTTTTCTAAAGTCAAACCAAAGCATGATGCTGGAATCAAGGGACCGTGTGCTGGGAGCCTGGGGAGGCAGCAGAGGGTGGGTGGGCACAAACTCACCTGCGCATGCACTCCAGGGCCTGGGTGAAGACCTGCGGGGCCATGCCGTGCTCGTGCTGCAGAATCAGGCACTGCTCCAGCGTCACCGACATGGCTGTGCGGTCCTTGGCACTCTTGCAGCTGGTGAACCGGACCCCGTTAAGGCGGCGGCAGATCTGCCAACAGAAAAACAGACCGCGTTTGGGTGATTCTGCAGAATAGAGCCACCTTCCCATGGCACAGCAGCTCTGGAGAGCCCAACATCATGAGGCAACATCTCTACCCCAGGCCCAGCTGTTCCTTCTGCACCTCCTCTCATTTCACATCCTGCCAGACAGAGCTGGTGATAGAGAACTATCTCTGCCAGGGGGCTGCCTCCCTCACTGCTGCATCGTGTGTCTGCTTCCCACAGAAAGCTCCTTCACAGTTCAGGCTTACTCCCTTTTGGAGGTGTCACCCTCTTCGAAGCTACAATACCATCTTATCACATTCAGTCCATTGCTGCTGGCGCCTGGAAGGATGCAGTGAGCGGCAGCAAAGGCCAACTCAAGGAGGTCAGAGCTGTTCAAAGGATGCTGAGCTCTTGGTCAGGTCCTTGGGCCTTTGGGCACAAAACAGACCCCTCACCTCTCCTGTCCTGCATAGATGGGGACAGTTCAGAAGACCACCTCCTGACCACCAGGTCTCACAGGTCATTCATCGTCCACCTCACAGAGGCCCTGGCATAGGACGAAGCACCAGTGTGCCTGCCCCTCATATGAGGACTCACATGGTGGGCTACCTCCAGGCTGGGGAAGGGACATCTCAGGGTATCCCCTCACCCCATGGTAAGGACATCTGGGGTCATTTCATTTGTATCAGCAGGTAAAATTCTCATTCTGGCTCAGTCACCAGAAAGCCCTAAAACAAGAGAGTTTTGTGGGTTTGTGGCAACTCATTTGGCAGCACACCCAGAACTGAGCTGGTGTAGGCCTATTTATAATCTTTATTTGTCCCTTTCTTATAATGCTATTTCTCAGTGAAGCAGTATTAATGAGTTTGATTCCAGAGTGTTTCCCAGAGTCTCCCAGGATGTTTAAATCACATCTGTGCACCACATTACACATAAGTGCACCAACTGTATGCCATGTCACTTCTCAAAAAAGGACACCTGTGAGTTCCAAACCACCTGGCCACAAGAGCTTCAGAGACAAGGACCTGTGTAACTACCAGACACGGTGAGAACCCTGGTATTGAATGAGACCATCCAAGCTGCACAATGATGGGTTCCCATGACCTACTGTGCTCCGGAACGATCTCAAAGACGCTGGGGCACTGCCCTGAGGATGGCACCACCCTGCTTCTCAAGCCAGCACAGCCAGAGCCCATGGCCCCCCTGGGAGGCCAACGGGTGGTCTGATCCCCGTGTCCAAGAAAAGACAAAATGGAAAAGACCCAAACAAATTCAGCCAAGACCACAAGGATGACAGGCTTCTCCTGAGATTAGACAAAAACTCTTTAAAAGAAAGAAAAAGATCCTAATTAGATCCTAACCTAGGTGAAGAATGACTTCATTCAGATATGTAAAATTATAACTGACATGGCAAGGTGACTGTGGACAGGCACACTGAGTTCTATAAGCTGCTGAGTTCACCTGGACATGCGGCATAAATGGAACTACAACATTCACAGGCAGAGCATCTGGAGCTCACATGAGGTTCCAGAAGGCAGGCAGAAGCTGCGTGTGCATCTCTGCCCAGGAGGACACAGTTTGCAGTGCCAGGATCCAGTCTCCAGGTGCCCTGGCTGGCATTGCCATCCATAAAGTGAGGGGTTCAACTTGACTAATGATATTCCAACTGTTCAGGCAGGGACCCCCAGCTCATATACACAGATGAAATACATAATATCCAGAAAAGGAGGCAGCTCTACTCAGAGTGAAGACGGGAGGGCCCAGGACCCAAGTGGATTCATACTGTTACCCCTACCCATTTGTCCCCTCCAAGGGATCCCAGGTGGACAATATGAGAACTGAGGTACCCACACGTCTCTGAGACCCTTCCCACTCTGAATCTGTGCTTCTGTACCTTGGAGCCTCTGTAGGGACAAAAAAATATGGGCTAGATTGACTGCTTTTTGGATCTGGTAATAGGGGAAGGCCAATCATAACTACAGGTAATAATACTGTTTTCTTAAAATCCTCACTCAAGAATAGGTGTATTGATTTTAGAAAGAGAAAGAGAGAAACATCCATGCGAGAGAGAAACATGGATTGGTTTGCCTCCTGGATGTGCCCTGACTGGGTATTGAACCCACAGCCTTTTGATGTAAAGGACAATGCTCCAACCAACTGAGCCACCCAACTAGGATGATGACAGTTTTTCTATCATGTAGCAAGAGATAAAATAGAACCATAGTTCCTAAATAAGGTATGCACAGGTCCCTGCATCCACTCTTCTCTATAAAGCTGTGGGGGGACAGCCCTCCTAACTGCTCCCCAGGCTTGCACAAGGGCAGCGGCCCAGCTGTCAATGAGACTGCAGGGCCAACTCCTTCTCCGTGGCAGAGCGGTATGTATCCATCCTTCCCTGTGCTCAGGCCAGGCGGGGAGCTGGGATGTCACCTGGGGCCACTTACGAGTTCCAGTAACAAACAGGTCCCAGTGCTGCCATGGAGATGAGATAAGCCCACCCTAAGAGGGGCGAGTGAATGGCTAGCTATTAAACTGCTGTGATACCAGCCTCAGCGCAGGAATCTGGAACTCCATATAGTCGAAGTGTTAAGTGCTCAGGTAAACAAGGAGACCCAAGCTGCAGCGTATGATAATCACTGTTTACTGGGACTGTAATGTTCACCACAGTCTCTCTTTGGACCTATTAGAAGATGCAGGAGGCAGAGTTTAGCTGGTATCAACCATGTAGGCATCTGAGGCTGACAATGACCATTAGTCTTGTTATTAAATGCCCTATGGGACAGATTCTGTGCCAAGCTTATCAGAATTCTGACAGCCTGAAAGTCATGAACTCACAGGCAGTTTCAGTATCTGCCAAGTTTTGGGACATGCTCAGTGTCTTTCTTGTGTCCATATGGAGAAATGTACTCTGTTCCTGGCCCAGGTTTGGATGTGTTGTTATTGCTATTGTTGTTATTATTCCTGGCAGCAGGAGCAGCAGTAACACCCTTGCCCTCATTGTCATGCATACCTCAGCAGCTTGCCAAAGGATGTCCACGTTCTTGTTCTTCCTGGCGTGGACATTCTGGCCCAGGAACCGCAGCAGCTCAGGCAGGCAAGTCTGGCTCCGCGACCGGGGCAAGCCTAGAGGGAAGGAGGGGCTGGGGGCTGCTGCCATACTCAGGGGCGCAGCCCAGTGAGTTGTCCAGGCTCAGAAACAGCCAAATGAAGGGTCTCTGGCTGAAACTGGAAGTGTAGTGTGATTTAAGTAAGAAAGCAGTGATGTGTTTAGGCCCTGGACCTCACTATCAGTGTGGTGAGCACTTAATTACCTTTAATGCCATTTCAGTTCCACCTGTAACAGGCACTCCATCCCCTTTCAGCTCTTTCAAGGGGCTGGAGGGCAGACCCCAAAACATCAACAGCAGGAGGGAAGATGGGAGGGGGACCCATCTAGTCTTCATAGCCTTCCTCAGGGAAGAAGGCTGTGGGCAGCGGTATTAACCACTAAGTGGGCCTGGCCACTGCTGCGGGATGCGGGAGGGCACCTTCTGCAGTGGGCTTGGAGCCACCAGGCAGGCATCTACCTCCTCACCCTCTCCAACAGCCCCCTCTACCATGACATCTCCAAGCCCTTCCGGGACCCTTCAAACTGAAGATCTGTCTTATTGCCACCTCACTTAATAATCCTGAGATGTGTGGGCACTGGGCCCATCGGATAAAAGGAGGAGTCTCAAGGACATGGCTAAGAGTTACAGCTATGGTGCCCAAATCTCCAGATCAAGACCAAACATGGGGAATTCTGGGATCTAGCTACACATGTAATGTCCATCATAAAACCTCACCCTGGTGAACATAGGATCGTATGCTAATTATTTTAGACTCTCAGTGCCATGCCAGCCAAAGGACAGGGCAGAAACGAAGAAGCAGAAATAGGCTCAGTCTGTGATGAAGGCTGTGGTTGCCCAGAGGAGGCAAGTTTGAGACAAATCGTAATTCACCCTCCTGGAGGAGACCAGCCTACTTCCCCAGGTCAAGTGTAGCTTATTCCTGGCACCTCACCACCCCATTTAGTGAAACCCATCACTGGATGGGTTTCATCCACTCAGCCTCACAAACCAGCAATTCTGCACAGGCTAAAGGCTGCAAGGCCACTCTATCAGTCTCCTGGGTTGTGGTCCAGAGCTGCTGGCAGAAGTTCATGCCCAGGTGACTTTAGCTCCTGAAGTTGTGTCCCTCCCCCCCTTTGGCCTCATCACCAGGCCTTGCATCACTGGAAACTGTCTGCTTTCCAAAATGCTAAGCACAGAACTCTCCTTTCCTGACCACAATGCTTGCCAGTGACTAAGACAGTGTGTGACAGAGGCCTGTGTGATATAGGTGGAAAGAGGATCAGCCAGAAAGAGGACCCTGAGGACTGCAGCTCAAGGACAGTTCTCTGGGTGGGGTCTCAACAGGCGGAATCTTGGGGGGTAAAAGGGCTGCCATGGGCACAAGGAAGGTGGCAGCTCCCAGAAGGCTGGGAAGCAGCTGGAGCAGCAGGAAGTATGCAAACACCCAAAGTGACATAAGATGATGGGTGGGACCTACCACCAGTGAAGAAATACTTACAATCCTCAGGCAAAACTTCCTTGAACTGCTCGAAGTAGGAATTTAACCGCACCAAACTCTCCACATTGATAGCTTCTTGTAAAGAGGTGTCGCCAAACCTTGGGAGGTCACAGGAGATGCTGTCAGTTGGCTAATGTCGCTTTCTTCTAGTACAACCATAATGCATCAAAACTAAGAAACCTAATTTTCTCAAACATTTACTGTGCACATCAAATTCTGAGCTATTTCCTTCCTCCCAAGCATAAGGTTCTCTCCACTGTGCTGGTGACAAGTTCAAACTCATTGCATTAGTAGGAGCCATGCACAATGGGTTACAGATGTGCCTAAGAGGTTTCGAGAATTTGGTCCGTACCCGTACCTTGCACGGCACTACACAGCACAGCATAGAAACTCAGACAGCATGTCCCCATGTCCTCCCATCCCAGAGGTACTTAGCCGGAGGGACGGCAGTAGGATGATGGTTGGGGAGGGAGGACACAGTCCTGCACTGGTCTGAAGCTGCACTGTGTCTGCTGAACGACCACACCCGACAGCTGTTCCTCCTGCATGTGCAGAGACTCTAGCTCACCCTGCAGGTTCACCCAGCCCACCTCACAGCAGTCAAGATGTGCCGGAGGCATCAGGGCCAGGCAGAGGACAGCCAGCACCAGGAAGGCGCAGGCTCCATACTGACTCTCAGGTCAGAAGAGCAGTCCGATTCCACCCCACCCGGCTGAATGAGCTCCCTGCAAAGCAGCCTCTTCATGGCCCCATGTCCTTGCTCGGAGGGCAGGACTCCCTCCTGTGGTCCACCACAGCCCACCCCCCTGACAACCACACGACTTTTCTCTGGGCACCTGTTGCCTCGGGGGTTGCCTTGGGGCATGACAGCCAAGCTTGTTGAGGAGCAGAGGGGAGAGTATCCCAGGAGCAAAACAAAAGCCCTGCACTTCCTTCCTCTCCCATCACAGCCTTCTCCATCTGCCACCTCCAGTCACTGCAATGAGACCCTGCCTCAGCCCTTCCCAAAACTGTTCTCCAGAGTCGCCAGAAATGTCAGCTGCCATTTGCAGGAGACGTAGCTCTCCTCTCTGGGATGACCTCCCTGCCTGGCCCTGACAATCCCACTTTCCCTGAAGTGGGCTCTTTCAGCTGCCTGGAGCACGACCTGCTCCTGGCCCCTGAGCTCGGTGCCCTACTCCCATGGCTGACCTAGGAACCGCGCTGTCCCTCTCCCTGCTGTCTCTCTTTTACACGCCCAACTGAAGACTCAGCCTTCAATTCCACTGCGGAAATTGCTCACCACCCACACAGTCCCTGCCTGCCTTTGGCTGGACTCTTCCCAACAACCTCCTTAGCACACTGTGCCCTAACATTATTTAGGACACAGTCAGTAAGCATCTACTTAAAAGATACACCTGGCCATGCCCTGCCCTGTGAACAGTTCTTCCACACCTCCCGCGAGCCACACCACATTTGCTAAGTGGGGTGACCCACACCTAGGGGTCAATATTTACTGATTTTAAAAGCCCAGCAGGAATATAGCCTATTATCCTGGAGACCAAATGTCCTTAACAGAAAGATCTTTCTATTCTAAAGCACACACAGCACATGACTGTAAAGTTGAAATATTTTCATGTACTAATGCTAAAGGTCACTGCAGGTTATCAGGTTATATTCCAATCCCCTCCTCCTCTGCAACACACATCCTCAACACATGGGCACACACACTCGCATAAATGACTCCTCCCTGCTGCCTGGCAGGTGACCCTGGAGGGAGTTTACAGGGCATAAGCCTGTAGTATCAAGATATGGCTCTCAACCTAGCATACAGGCCTGTCTAACCTCACCACTGCCTGTCATGCCTGGGACCAGCCTTTGAACTGCAGGCAATTTGTCCCTGTCTGCCTTTGCTCAGGGTTCTTGGCCTGGGACGTCAGGTCTTTCCTTTACCCCCTCATCTGACCAATTCCTGATTACTCTTCAAAACCCACGTCAGTAATCACCCACAACAGGAAAGCCCTCAGAGACCCTCTACTTCCTGCATTTATTTTCATCCTTGCACCCACATCTCTTTCCTACTGGTCCAAGTCTCTTGAGGACACAGGCCACATCTGGTTCATCTCTGTGTCCCCAACCCCAAAGACCGAGCTGGGTATATGGCTGCACTTAAAGACTGTTGGCCAAAGGAAGGAAGGGATGGCAAAGTCCACCCAGCACATGGAACCTGCAAAGGGCTAAGTACACTTTCTGCATCCTCTCAGTTGCAACCCCAGCTACTCCAGTCCCTGAGAGGGCCAGGCACACACCTCTCAGCCAGGGTCTGCTGCTCGTTGATGCCCACGTTGAAGAGGACGGGCTGCACCCGAAGCAGCATGCCGCTCTGGATCTCCCGAGGCAGGGCGTCAAACAGGGGGCCCGGCAGAGGGATCCGCACATTAAACCCATCCCTTGGAAATGGGAGAGAGGACGAGGAGGGGTTAGGCTTGTGATGGGGAGGTGGGAGAGGAGGTGTGTGAGAAGAGGAAAACCAGATCTTCTCAACATGGAGTGTAGGCTGGCCATCTGGTTCAGTGATTCCCAAACTGCTGCGTGTGACCTTTAAAGGATGATATTAATGTAGAGGGCTGTGATCAGCACTTTTAACTGAATGAAACAATAAAACAAAAATCAAGAGTGCATGGCAGGGACTTCCTGTCAAGATGGCAGCGAAGGTAAATGTGGTACCCACCTTCTCACACAACCACATCATTACAACTCAACTACAGAACCACCACCATTCAAAACCACCCGAAGTCTGGCTGAATGGAAGTTCTACAACTAGAGAATTAAAGAAAAAGCCACAACGAGACTAGTAGTATTACCAGCAGACGGCCTGTCTGGATCACCAAGGAGAAGCTGGCTTGTGGCGGTGCTGGGAGCAGGCTGAGGGCTGAGGGTGGAGAACAGGAGGGCCGGCTGAAGGACTAGAGCTTGCTAGGCTCTGGGACTGGGAGCTGAGAGCCACTTTTGCATCAAGCCACACTCCGTGGGGATGGAGGTCAAAGGCTGGCGTACTGAGGGCATGCAGCTGGTCAAAGAAAACTATAGCAACAGCCCAGGGTAACAGTGAGGACATTTGAGTTTCACAGTGCAGTGCCAGGTTGTACTTCCATGAGGCATAATGCTGTGTTACCCAAATAACTGAGTGCATGTCTTGTGAACACTCTGTCCCTGGTGCAGACACCCCACCACTGGCTGTAGATGCCCTATCCCGCCCACTGAGGTCGCTCTCGGTCCTGCTAGAGAGGCTGTGTGGGGTTTGTAGGGATCCTTTGCTAAGGCCTATGGTTTGGTGTTCTCCGTTGGCGGGCTCCAAATGAAGGCAACTTAACGGCATTCAGGGAACCAGGGCATGGGGGTTGAGGGGATGATGGGTCAGGGGAGTCTCCCCCATAGGCCAAGGTGGTGGCAGGGGGAGGTTCCTACACAAGTGTGAGCTAGATTAGCAAAATCATTGGATAGAAGAAAAAGACCTCCCCCACTTACAGTTGCAGATTGAGGGTGGGACCAATAGCAGGGAGGAGGGTGCTGGATCAAAGAAGCTGTCAGTCTAGCCTGGGGAAAGAATTGGTTGGGAGATAAACCCACCCAAAGCATGTGAAAGCACTTGGTCCATCCCACACCCAAACTAACATAGTCCCAGGGGAATTAAGAAACTCACTCTCTTTTGCTCTCTGGCTTCCTGGCTTGTGACCTGCACTTGGACGGTGGATTCACCTATTCTCTCCATGGGCCACCTGATGCTAGCAGGCATGGGGCCCATGGCCTACACGAGGAAACCTCTCTCTCAATCTTTTGCCCACCTGGTGATGCACTGGGTGGTGCATTCATATGACCTTGCAGCCATAGCAGTGCATGGCCCATGGCGACATAGGCTATACAAGCAGGTTCTAGGAGGGAGCTTGAAATGGACTGAAGCTGAGAAAAAGCTAAGCTACCTAGATGACCACTAAATAGTTGCCTGTGGGCTCCAAAGGATGGTACTTTAAATTGGAGCAGGAACTCTAGATACAGGCTTTTTTGTCTTGGTCTTGCAGGAAGACAGGCTTTGAGATAGGTCTGCCATTTTCCCAAATCGTGCAGCACCCGCCTTTTACACCAGTATCTGCCTCACAAGTTTGGCTTTTGTGGCAACAGGCAGACGAACTCCCGTTTTTTTATTCAGTAACAGTAGGAGGGGTGGAAATGTGTTTTTATCTAGCACCCACGTGTGCTAGATAAAAACTGTGAGGTATATCTTGGCTGTGGAAGTTAACCCTAAGGACTGAGAGATCCCAGGTCCACACACACACAACCAAGTTCCTCAACCCAGGGTTCCAGTGCCAGGAAAATAAGTCTCTATAACTTCTGGCTGGAAAAACCAGCAGAAACTTAGGCTGAGGAAGACAGAGGGCAGCCCCAACAATTTCTCTTAAAGAGCCTCCATGTGGACTTTGAACTCGCTCCCTCTGAGCTCCAATATGAGAGAGCAGCTTGAAAGGCACAAGACATATACAGAGAAGAACTGAATTATCTCACATCAGGGCAAGAGCTGGGGATGAGCCTTCTCCCAGACAGAACTGCTGACAGAGGCCATTGCTTCTTTTCTGAGTTCTTCCCCCAAAGAGCTGGCACACAGATGTCATATCTGAGACTCCATCAACCTGGCTCACACTGTTAACCTGCTCGTGACTGCCTGGAACCCTATTCCAACCAATTTTCAGGCCTGTCCAAGCTATTTCCAGTGGCTTTTCCACACCAATGGCCTGTCTCGGCACATGCTTTAGTTTTCCTAAAATCCAAACTAGCAGCATCTGTCCTCAGCAAGCCTTGTACCTCTCACCAAATGTTCCCAGGCCTGGCCCCAGGAGCAGCCAGCCTTGGCTGACAGTTTGGCCTCACCTGGGCACCTCCAAGGCCAGCACAAGTAGCAGCCATATGCAGATAGCTTCGAAGCTCATGTTAGTTGGCCCTGGGGAGAACACAGGTAGCAGGTGATCTTGGCCTGGATCTCTGCAAAGGCTACAGACCGTGTTGAAGCACATGTTGACCACCACCCAATCACCTCCACAGGCGACACACTCAAGGGGCAGACTCAGCAGGCACCAGAGCCCCACTGAAGTAGGTCCTGCTCTGTGGAGTGGGCCCCTGCACAGCTATCCTCCATGGTGGTCAGAGGGCAATAGTCAATGGTCACAGCCAGTCCTGGCTGATGATTTGCCTGAAGGTAAATTCCTTCCACTGACACGTCAATAATAATCAAGGATTGGCTACAAAAGGAGGGTGTATACAGTCTACACACGGTGCACCTCAAGTGCCCAGCTTGGGTGATCAAGGAGGCTGTGCCACTGGGCCCTACAGGATGCCAACCACATTAAGGCTAATCTACCAAACCTGGGAGATACAGCACTTAATACACTGAAGCAAACACAAGGAGGCTGTCAAAATGAGGAGACAAAGAAACATGGCCTAAATGAAAGAACAGACCAAAACTCCAGAAAGAGAATTAAACCAAATGAAGACTACCTACTAGATACAGAGTTCAAAATACTGGTTATAAGGGTACTCAATGAACAGTGAGAACACCAACAGCATTAAAAAAAAGACCAGTCAAAAATTAAGGCTACAACTCACTGAAATGAAGACTTGTTTGCAGGGAATGAACAGCAGAGTCAATGAAGCCGAGAATCAAATTAATGATTTGGAACATAGGAAGTAAAAAACAGATGGGAGCTCCCAGAAACTTTGCAGCGAGACTAGCAAGGAGTATTTAAAGTGATGAAAAGTAAGGGCCTACAACCAAGATTATTCTATCCAGCAAAGCTATCATTTACGATTGAAGAGCAGATAAAGAGCTTCTCAGACAAGGTAAAGCTAAAGGAATTAATCACCACCAAATTAATATTATATGAAACGTTAAAGGGTTTTCTTTAAGAAGAAAAAAAGGTAAAAATTATTAATAATTAAATGGCAATAAATACATATCTATCAATGATTGAATCTAGAAAGACAAAATAAACAAGTAGAATATAGGTTGACTCATAAATAAGACATTCTGATGGCTGACAAATGGGAAGGGAGTTGGGAGGATGGGTGAAAAAGGTGAAGGAATTAAAAAGTATAAATTGGTTGTTACAGAACAATCTTGATGATATAAGTACAGCACAGGGAATAGAGTCAGTAATAATCTAACAACTCTGTATGCTATCAGATGGGTGTTATATCAGTTATTATCAGGATAATAACTTAGTAAGTTATATAATGTCTAGTCATTAGGGTATACATCTGAAATTATATAATAACATATGTCAATTAGAATTGAAACAAAAGTTAATTTTAAAAAATAGTACATGGCAGATAATATAAATTAAGACATTGCTAGTTCTGTGAACGTTAATGAAATACTTCTACCGATTTCCTGTGATGACGGGCAGCATGTCAGTCGATGCATTAGAAGTGGCCTGAGTGACTTTGAAGGTCACATTCCTTAAATCCATAATCCCAAGGCTCATGTCCTCCAGCATGGCCAGCTCCTCTCCTGAACACAAAAGAGGGAAGGGGGGCTGTTAGATGGAGGGGATCTGCCACTCTCCCCACAGACTCAGCCTGGTCAGAGTGGGATGCAAATGAAAGGTGGCACACTCAGGTGTGGCTACGGTGAGAGGTGAGGAGAGTGGGCAAGAGCCTTTCTAAGCCTCTTCACTGGGCAACTTGCTTCTCCCTGAGTAAATGCAGCTATGAAACCCACGGTCACATTAAAAATGCAGCTGGTGATGGATGTAATAAAACAACAATAAAATAAAATTAAAAAAAAAAATGCAGCTGGTGGAAACATAGTCCATACTGCCCAGCCCTTTCCTGGGAAAGGAAAGAGAGACAGATAGGTATGGAGCTTCAGAAGACAGAGCTGTTCTTCAGAAGTGAAAAGAGTGTGTAAAACATTGTACTGTGGCCAGATTCTTCCACTGCACATGGCTTAATGTTTACTAAATGCCTTATAATTCTAAAATTTAACAAATACTTAAAAAAATTATTTTTACATTTTCAGAATAAATAAAAATGGAGGTAGGGAGAAAACCCCTTTCCTAGAGAGAAATTTGGAAATATTTACAAAATTTTTAAATATTCCTACCCTTTGACACCGCAACTTTGCTTCTAATAATTCAGTGGCTACAGAAATGGGTTCATGAGGGCACAGATATGTGCAGAGAGACATACCAATACTGTTTTCACCAGAGGAACTCAGAAACAGCCCAAACATCCTACAGAAAATTGGAGCTTAAAGAATCATTGTCCATCCTCAGATAAAAGATCCTCCAGATAAGGAACAAAAGCCACAAAACAAACAGGTGGGGATTAACTAAACAGGACTCTTATCTGGTTCTTTGTTACGTATTTTGGTGATGCTGGATTTATTTCAATCAGCATGTGTTATCTGTTCAATCAGGAAATTATTTAGGAAGAAAGCAGGGGATCACAGGAGTCCAGGCTGCTGGGAACCCCTGGGCCGCAGAGGCGCAGGGTGCGGGAGCCCCGGGGCCTCACCGTAGGTACTCAGCAGGCTCTCAAACTGGGCAAGCAGCCCAATGGTGTAGAGCTGCCGCAGGAAGCCGTCGTCATGCAGGCAGTTCCTCAGCTTGATGATGAAGCCACAGATGAGAGCGGTCAGCTGTGGGGACAGACAACTCCTTACTCAATGGCAGTTGATCTGGCCCCAACTCCTCTCCTTCCTTGAGCCAATCAAGCTTCAGCAGGACCGCTCTGCCTTGGGGTCTAGGGGTAGGAAGTGCCTGGCTCTGGCACCCCCTTGAGGGTATGCCATGCTCCAGCTTCGATACTCTTGCTCCCAAAGGTAAATTTGGTTTTGGCTCAGCCTCTGACCTGACTTCCCTGAATTTATTCCTGGGCTAGAACCTTCTGGAAGCCAAATCAACTCCCCCTCAGTGAAAGAGTCTATATAGTCACAGTTCCATACCAGCTCTGCCTGGAACCTGAGGTGACCACAACAAGAAACAGAAGTGAGAAAGGACACAGTCACTCTGCATGTCTCGTCAGTGGGAGATATTCAACAGGACGACACAGGCCTCTTGGGCATGAGTGAGGATATACAGGGAACTAGCCCAACCCTCTATGGCCACTCCCTTTGCTAAGTTGATGACTGGCATCTATGAAATTTGTGACATTCATTTAAGTTCTTCCCTTCCCTGAAGATAATAGAAATCATTGAAATAGAGTTGTATACAGCTGCAGAACTAAGCACCTGCCATCTTATAAACAAGAAAACAGATTGCACTGACAAGCGAACAGCTGTGTCTCCCTCACTAAACTCCTCTGTTGGGGGAAATGAAAAAGGCGGCAAACTGGCCTGAGCCACTGGCAGTGCCACCACATCCTTGGGGCAGGAGGGACAGGAGTGTGCATTCCTGGTGTCCATTCTTAGGGAAAAGCCAATGTGAAATCAGATCCGATCCTAAACACAGTTCCTCCCTGTGTTAAAATCTAGACCTCCATGTTGAATAGATGTAAAAGCAACAGGGAGAAGAACATGTTGCCATCTTTGTTTGGTTTTTCCAAAGTACAAAGAGAGGGAAAGGTTTCCTGTGCCTGTTTTTCTGGGGCAAAGGTGCTGGGCCTTACGGTTTGGCAGAAGACCACGTCTCGGCGGTGCTGCAGGCTCAGGTAGGTGGCTATGGTGGGCGCGCTGTCCTGCATGAGCAGGAAGACCATCGCCTTCTTGGCCTTGTCGCTCATCATGGCCACGCAGTCGGTGAGTGTGGTCAGCAGGGGGTAAAGGGCCTCACTCCATTCACCTGAGCACAAGGGGCAGGGGTGGGTGGAAGACTGCATTTGAGAAGGAAGACTGAAGAACAAGGCTCTGGAAGTCTAACAAGGTGGTGTCCCTAACCTGCACTGCTCTCTCACTCCTACCCCTTCTGTATTTTTTAACTCTGCCTGGCCCATGCTCTGGCCCTAACTGGCACCAAGTTCTGCCTGGATACAATCCAGTCTCTAATCTTTCAGCCTGAAGCTTTTCATCAAACTCAAATGACTAACAAAGAAAATTATTCTGTTTACAGAGGCCAAACCCCTTTGACGGTACCAATGGTCTTCCACCTGGGTAATAAGGACACCCAGAAAAGTGACCTACTGTCTTGCTTCTCTTGACTCAGGTATTAAGGAAGATGCCTGTCCTTCAAAGGAGAGCCCTGTCTAGCCTTTGTGCAACTGGGCTAAATTCCCCTTTGCACATCTGGAAGAAATACTGTTCCACACAGTTTCCTGTGTTTTCAGCTCCTAGAATGTCTCGTCCTTCTGCACTCGTCCTCTTCCCCACCTGATCCTCCTGCCCAGTTGCCATCTATTTGTAGCCTAGTTTCTTTGTTAGGAATATAAGAAAGCTTTGACACTGTACCAAAACAATTTTTTATTTTTTTCAAAGATTTTATTTTTAGAGAGAGGGGGAGGGAGAGAGGCAGAGAGGGATACAGACATCAATGTATGGTTGCCTTTCACCTGCCTTCAGCCACAGACCTGACTGGAGACCTGGCTTGCAACCTAGTTAGGTGCCCTGGCTGGGAATCAAACCAGCGACCTTTAGGTTCACAGGCTGGTGCCTTATCCATTGTGCCACCAGCCAGGGCTCCAAAGCAATTTTTTAAAAACAGAATCTCAGGGGAGAAAAAGAGAGGGAAAGGTATTTTTGGCTTTGGCTCTTCCCCCACCCCACCCCCCTTTCTATTTAGAAAACATTTAAAAGGGAGAAGACATGACCTCATCAGTTATATTCTTAACAGGTCACCAAACCCAGAAATAGTGATTTGGTCATCACTACTGGGTACATCCACCACTCCAGATGCAGCATAGGCAGCGGGGTAAAGCCTGGGAAGCACTGCCTCTGAGCAGGAGGTGCCAGCCGCAGAGTCCCACAAGCTATCCCCACACTCAGGAAGGCCCTGGGGCCATGTGAGCAGCGTCCGCAAGAAGGATAAGCTCTGCCTTAGCTAAATGCAGCAAGAAGGGTGACCTGGCTCTGCTTTCTCAGGTTGTGTGTTTATTGAAAAATAAATTTAGAGACATGCCTAAAACCTGCAGAATCTACATTCAAGTTTGGTGAATGTAGATTTTTGAAGTATGTGTAGCTATTCAAAATTTGGCAATGACCTAACTGTATATGTGGGCACACTGTATATGGACAAGGATTTTGTATGTGTACTGGAAAAAAGCAGGCTTAAATTTAGAAAGTTTACAGCAGAAAGGTCTTAGCAAATAAATCATGGTGACAAAGAGCCCTGGACCAAAGAGCAGAAAATGTGAGTCCTGAGTCCCAGCTGCCGTGGGGCAGTAGTGGGCCGTGCGCAGGCCCCTCGGCCTCCCAGTTGGGGGGTCCTTGGTAAAATGGGAGAGTCCTACTAAATAACATTCAAGTCTCTTTCTTCCTCTAAAAATCTGAGACCATGTTTTTGTTTCTTTGAAGAACTACGTTGAATGCATGTCAATTATATGTAGCAACTATTAACAAAGGCCAATGGCAACCAAGTTTTAGTAGCCAGGTCGTTGGGAAAAGGGGGGCAGTCATAAAGACTACTCACAAAAAGTAAATGCTCTTAGGACAAATGTTTTACTTTCTTTTCCACTTAATATGCATATACAAGTAATATAAAAATTATGATTATTTTTACCTGAAAGTGCTTAAAAACATTAGTGATTCTATCTGACTAGACAAGCTCTCTCTATACAGCAGCTTTTGCCTTTGCCTACTTCTCTTTCAAAAAAAAAAAAAAATCCACAGAATGACAGTTTTGCTACATTAAAACACACACACACACACACACACACACACACACACAACCGGCAGTATAGGAAGAATGGTTAGAAAGCACTAGGTCTTTCTTGGAGGAGAGGAGATGTGGACCTGGGAGGGAATGGGTCTGACGTTGGCCCCGAGAAGGGCTCAGATGTGAGTATCAGCTGCTGCCTGTGCACTGCCTGCTGAGCTTCACTTTATAACCATTTTTTCACTTAAGGCCATAATACAGGTAAGAAAACAGGCTCAGCAAGGCTAAGGAAGACACACAGAGTAGGGGTTGGGGGTTAATACCTTTTGGGTTAATATGAGGACAAACTAAATTCAAAATGTCCAAACAAAATAAAGTTCAGGGATAGGAACAAGATGTCTACCCAGGACCTGTACTTAAGAAGAGGCATCTGGAACCCTGGCTGGTGGCGCAGTGGAAAGGCACCAGCCTGCAAACCCAAAGGCCGCTGGTTCGATTCCCAGCCAGGCACATAACCAGGCTGTAAGCCAGGTCTCCAGCCAGGTCCAAAGCTGGAGGCAGGTGAAAGGCAACCATACACTGATGTCTCTCTCCTTCTTTGCCTCTCTCCTTTACCCTCTCTCTGAAAATAATAAATAAAAATCTAAATAAATAAAAAAAGAATAGGCATCTGGCATATCACAGTTGGTGAAAGGTTATATACTCAGTTTCCTTCAAGAAAGTCTTGCTATGAAAGAAAATAATAGCAACTAACAATGCCCTTAGTAACAGAGACAATTCACTGTTGGGGCAAGCTCTATATAGTTGCTAACCTGTAACATTTGCTGGCTGGTAGCCAACCCATGGGTCATACTTCTGCATTTTTTTCCTCATTAATAGGGGAAGGCAGGAAAGAAGGAGATTGAGAGAAAGGGAGACAGAACATTTTGCGTGTGCGTGTGTGTAAGAGAGAGAGAGAGAGAGAGAGAGAGAGAGAGAGAGAATCCAGACTCAATAAGGTTCTGTAGGAAGAGTCAAAGGAGTTCCTGGCAGGGGACCACTTTAGTTCATTTGGCATCAACTGTGGACATGCCACCAGCATTTCTGGAGAGGACACAGCTGACACCAGCTATGAGATCCCTAAAAGCCAGGCATGATCTGTGCACTGCCTGCCTAGGAACCCACTAGTCTCCCCATTAATTCTACAAACTTCAGGACACTGCGTTAAGGAGAACCATGAGCTTCCAGGGGTCAGGATCATGATGTTGCCACCCCTTTCCTAGTCCTGGCTGCTGGGTGTGGTCTGGACTTCACCACCTCAGGCTCCGGGGAAACCAACTCAGTAAAAAGGCACAGACTGGCCATGGAGGTAAGTTGAGGACTGGAAGCACAGGGACAGAGATGAGGGAGAAGGATAGGGTGCAGGCCAGGAGCAGCAATGAGAGGAGGGGACCAAGTACCTACCTGTATGTCTACCAAGACTTCAGTGGCCCTGAGGGTCCAGGGGATTGGGTGGGAGACCCCACACTGACTTTTTAGGGAAAGAAAAACTGTAAAGGGGCTAAAAACAAACGGGGGTGAGGAATGATGAACCCAGTCAGAATAGCCTCGTGATGAGCTAACGGCCATGGGGTTCTGGCTGTGGCCAGCAGTCACCCCACAGTGAGCTGAGCTGGAACCCTGGTGCTGTGTGAGCTGACAGGCCTTGCTAACCCCTGACAGGAATAATCTGATTAATTCCACAATTGCCTGTTTGCTGCCCTCTAGATACAAAGCAGGTATCCTAATAGCTCATATTTCTATCCAGTTTGAAATGTATGGTCACCAGACAATCATGCAACTGTTTTTACAGGATAGGAAAATAGCATATTATTTGGGGGCCTCGTGCTCACTCTGAGGGAACCACAGGCCACATCTGGGAAACTCAATATGAACTAGAGCAGAGGTTGGCACACTTTTCCTGTCAAGGGCTAGAGAGTAAACATTTCAGGCTTTGAAGGCCATAGGGTCTCCATTGCAAGTAATGGACTCTGACACTGCCCTGTGAAAGGGGTCAGAGACAATATGTGAACACATGAGCACAAATGGTTTCCAGGAAAATATTATTTACAAGAGCAGGTGCCTGGCAGGACTAGGCTCAGAGATGCCGCCTGCCGATCACTGAACTAGAGCCATAAGTGTTAGTTTCTACAAGCTGCATTTGCAGGAAAAGCTCCATCTCCAGCACTAATGCCAACGGAAGCCCACAGCTATGCCTGACACCTAAAGCTGCATCCAGAGTCAAAAAAAGTCAACATTGGGCGGCTACCTATTATCCAACCATTCCCTCCATGTGGTGCTACTAAGTTCAGGTGAAATCAAAGGCAGTACCCTTCTCAATTGTGTACCTCTCTAAATCAGGTTGCCCACTTCAGGAAGCCCAATGCACTCACGGAAATTAACAATCTGGAAAGGCTTCAAGTGGAAAAAATTCACGTGGAGGCTTACTTCAGGTCATAGTCCCTAGCCCACTTGGTCCTTCACTAAACCTCAGAAAAGCAATGCCTCACAATGAAGAAACTCCTAAAATAATTTCCTAACTCTAGGAGTATGAGGTAATCTGAAAACATAGCTACAAATGCTACCTGTGTCGTAAAAAGATATCTGCAGACACCTTGAACAGAAACCACGTACCTGGGCTGGACTCTTCAGGAGGGGGGCTGCAATCTGCACAGAAACGGAGGGCAACATGGATGATTAAGGAGCAGCACACAGTTCAAGCACCAGCAACTCAACTCTTAGAGCAACTGCTTCAACAGCTTGCAGTAAGGTGGCTACCCTGAACAGAGAAGAGGTGGGGGCTGGCCCGCCTCTTCCCCAACAAGTCACACAGACTTGCTCTGGCTGCTCATGGCAGCCGAGTCCCGTTGGTAAACACAGCTCGATTCACAGGCATGCACATTCATGCGGCTAATATGTCAACATATAATGCTTTTCCCAGGGTGAACACACTAACATATTACAATGTGATGAAGTGCCCACATCCATCACATTGCATGTGATGGAGCCCCATGTTTGCTCACAACATTGGGAGCAAACTTGACATGAGAGAGCCTGACCGGTACCTGGAGCTTCTCAATGCAGAGCCACAGCCTGGCTCACTGGTGGAACCTGGGCTGCAGACTGACTGCTGAGATCCAAAGGCAGGATCCAGTGATGAAGCCGATATATCAGAAATGTCTATGCCACTCTTTAAAATTTAAGCCAAATATAAAACTTTTATGATTAGGGGGAAGTCTAGAATTAGAATGTTCCTCCAGCTCCCTCAAAGAATATCAATTTTAATTCTGTTTCACCTACGTTGGGTCACATTGGGAAGTACTCATTTCAATTTCACATTTCCTTTATAAATCCTAAATTTTCTGGTTAACTGGGTGTGGCACCTGAAAAAAAACAAGTTTGAAAAGGGATCATTTGCAGTAAAAGCTTATTTTATTTTGCTGTCTAAACTTTTTGGTTCAAAACATGTTGTCAGGATACTGAAATAGTTTCAGATCCCCCAAAATAGCCCGGACCAGAAACTTTCACAGCCTGTGAAACTGTCCAAAAGTGAGTGGCAAGGGATCCTTCCCTTCTAGTCATCTGTGGTGATAATTTCTTCTCCTGGCAAAGGGGACTGAAATAGAGTGTACTTGCAGGCCTCTGCGAGTTACAGGCTTCAACCTCCTTGTAAGAACTCATTTACCTAACAGTGACTCCTGTGGTGTGGAGAAGCAAAAGAATGATTCTTAAACATCTGACTAATGAAAATTACCCCAGGCCTTGACAAAAAAATACAGAGTTCTGCCTTTTCCAAGAGTCTGGGAGCCTGCTTTTATGGTCTTCCACAGTAATCCCAGACAGCTGGGTTGGCATCACTCCTGAGGAGGAAAAGCGTTCAAGCCTCTGGGTAAACGAATCTTTCAATCAAAAGGTAGAGAGAGTGGTCCCCTGGGTATTCCTGGCTTGCTTGTGTCTTAGGTCATGGAGTCCCTTGAGATTTCATGACCACTATAAACTTTCTCTCATTTTTTGCACCTAATCCAGGGCACACAAAGCTAGATGCAACCCACAGACTTCAGCTTAAGGACAGCATGGTTCTGGCTGAATGACTCTTCAGGGATAAAGAGAGCAAGAGAGAGTGTGTGTGTGTAAGGTAATGGAAGCCACAAATCCTGGCAGGTGGGGGGTGATGGGGGCGGTGGTAGTCAGTGGTGGTGTAGAAAAAGCACAGGCACTTGTGAGGAAAATAGGGAGGAGAGAGAGAGTCTTATGTATCCTCCAGTGGGTCCTGGAAGCAATGATCCGGACTGATCCCACCCACCAGACAAGGGTGATCGGGTCTGCAAGGAGGGCGAGCTAAGCTACAGGGCAGCTCCTTAGCAAAAGATGAAAAACGAGGGCCAAGATGGGCAGAGAATTGGAACAAAAAGTAACGATGCCTTTCAAAAAGGGAGAAATTGTATGTAATAAATATGCAGGTGTGAACACAACCCGCTCATTAGGCCTAACACCTGTTCCAGTAACACCAAATGGCCTGAAAAGTAATGACAGGGCCCAGGTCTGGTCCTTTAGGACAAGAGACAGCAAAATCCATGGCTCATAGTTTGCTCTGATCCTCCTGAATATATGCTGAGGTCTGAACAGAGTCCTGGTAGGGCGCAAGGTTGTTGAGTTTAGGATTGTGTGCAGTTAACTTAGTGGCATAAGACTTCACGCATTTCTGTGAGTGCTGATCAGCGGAGTCAGACTCTCTCAATGCATGCTTCATACTCCCATCATCACAACATAGCTCGTTTGTGTGGCACACACAATTACACATCAAACCCTAACTATTTCAAGTTGTGAATAAGTGCTCATTTAAATAATTTTAAAACTACATTTAAAAAGTCTGCATTTAAATAATATAGAACGTAAAGACAAATGATATTTGAGTTATGGATATAACAGTCTGATTAAACTATCTCCTACATTTTAAAAAATCTAATAAATTATTTTACATCTGCAGAAAAATTTTAAAGTACAAGACAATAAAGAAATGAGCGATGAACTTTCAAAAACTTTTAAAAGAAACACAATTTACATTAAAAAAATCAGAATACAAACAGACAAAATAGCTACATGAACCAATCACAGGCTTGAGGAATTGTACCAGAATCACTGACAAATGGAAGAGTGGAGGACATGAACAAGGAAATAGTGCCCTGGAGACAGGCTGCAGGCAGATTAAGAAGGTCAAGGGCACCTTACAAATGGAGGAGGATTTACCTAGAGGCTCTAAATCAAGGAGTATGACCCTGCCTTGAATAAGAGCTGCCCAGTTCAGAAATTTAAAACGTCCTTGCTGTAGGAAGCCTAACCCTGGCACATCTGGGTCTTACTGCCTATGGCTAAATACCCCAAAGAGCAAAGAGGAAACAGAAGCTCGGCCTGCAGCCAGGCTTCCCCTCAGCTCTTGTAAGAAAATGTAGGAGGACCTGAGCAGCAGGGCCCAAGAAGCCCTGTCACCAGCCTTAAGGCTATGAGCAAGACCAAGCATCTAGTTACGCTGTGTCTCCACAGACAGAAAACTCTTTCTGAAGTGTGGTGCTTCATGCCAGTGTTCTACCATTCACGGAGAGCCCCACCCTAGAGGTGTAAACAACAGAGGAATGACTCCAACCCCAGCAGCACTGGAGTGGGCATTACCACAAGGCTGAGTTACCACCATGTCCCAAGGCAATGTGCCTCTGCTGGGTGAGTACTCCCAACCAATGACAACCAGCTTTCAGGCAAATTCACTGCGCCCCGCTAACAGCTGTCCTCCAGCTACATCCCTGCACCATTCACCTTGTGCTTGACTCTACTAGTTCCTATGCAATCAAAAGCCTCATCAGAAAGGCATGTGCATTTTGGTCTCCTTCAGGTTCTTAGATTGGTTTACAAACCAGAAAAGCCTAGGAGCCCAACTATTCCTGCTGGAGGTCCCTGAGAGCCTGCCTTTGCCAGACACACACACACACACACAGGCTCTGTGGGCATAAAGCCTAGGGGTGCCTCTGCCTACTGATCACTTCAATGGCTATTCTGCCCAAGAGCCCTCCCTGCAGTCTGCATGGGGGAGGAGGACATTGGAGCAATCACGGACAGACACAGCATGAGGTGGAGGTAGTGGGTGGGGAGCATGGATGATACGCACATGTGGTCAGGTGAGGATGGCATGCAGCAGACATGGTGGAGGAGCATGGCGAGGAGTGGGCATCACAGAGAGGGTCCTCTGGTCTGATCCAGTAGGCATGGCAGCCATGGTTACCTTTCTTGCTGGCCCCGCCACCTGAGCAGGGGAAGGCATCCTCGCCTTCTCCGTGCAGGCGCTCCTTCTGCAGCAGTTTGTCTACCCGCTGGATGATGCACTCCAGGCTCTTATCAACATTCAGCCACACTTTCTCCTTCCAATCAAAGAGTTCATTTGGGTCAGCTCTCCAATGGGAAAGACAGAACACAAACCAAACCATCCTCCACAGATACCTCACCCCAACCATCAGGCTTAACAAAACACCAGAAGATTAAGAAATATCAATAAGATTTATAATTCCCAAACACAAAGTTGTATTTGCTTTCCATTCTTTTCTTCTTAAAGTGTATGTTATTGAATATCCTGTTACAGTTTTCCAAATTTCTTTTCTCCATGCTCCCTTCACCTAGGACCCCCTTCCCTAAAGCAATCTCACCACCCCTCATTTCATGTCCATGGGTCACTCATATAAGTTCCCTGGTTTCACCTTTTCCTATACTATTCTTAACAGCCCCTTGTCCATCTTATATCCACCAATTATGTTTCTCAATCTCTGCACCATTTCCCTATTTCTTCCCCTTTCCACTCTTAGCTGATAACCCTCCAAATGACCCCTATACCTATGAGTCTGATCATGTTCTGGTTGTTTGCTTAGTTTGCTTTTGTTTTTGTTTTTGTTTTTTTAGATTCTGTTGTTGATAGTTGAGTTTGTTGTAATTTTAATGACATTTTAATATCATTTTGGTCTTCTTTCAGTTTCTCAGAAGTCCCTTTAACATTTCATTTAATAATGTCTTGGTGATAATGAACTCCTTTAGCTTTACCTTGTCTGGGAAGCACTTTATCTGCCCTTCCATTCTAAATGATAGTTTTGCTGGATAATCTAGGTTGTAGATCCTTGCTTTTCATTACTTTGAATACTTCTTGCTAGGCCCTTCTTGCTGCAAAGTTTAAGAAATCAGTATATGGTATTATAAGGAGCCCTTTGCGGGTAACTCTCTTCTCTTGCTGCTTTAAGATTCTCTCTTTGATATCCGGAAGTGAGAACTTCGCAGTGTGAGCGCTGCCTTCGGGATAAGCGTGTTGTGTTGCTATTCTCTCCTTTCAGATCCCTGCCGGAAGTGGAGATAAGAGACGACTCTTTTTCAGTGGTGAGCACTCTGCCAGCCAAGCGGTGAGGGTCGTCTGTTTAAGGTGAAATAAGAGGCGCACTCCGCACAGGAATAGAGGAAGAAAACCTGCAGATTTGAACCTATCTCCTTTTAAGCTGGTCATCATGATGAAACTTAGACACAAAAATAAAAAGCGAGGTAAAGGTTCCAAAGGCTGCAAGAAGGGCAGTTGGCCCCATGCTCAGAATGGGAAGAAAACAGCTTCCAAGGTGGCCTCTGTTCCCCAGTTGGTTCACTCCAATGATCATGCCATCCAGGAGGCTGGATTAAAGAATTGGGTTCAGGAGATGAGGGAGAAGCAGCAGGCTGCCGGGGAGCAGGAGAGACACAGACGCAGGACCATCGAGAGCTACTGTCAGATGTCCTTGGACGACAGGAGGAGTTCAAGAGCAAGGCGGAAGCTTTGTGGGAATTAAATATGTTTCCTCAGCTGGATGATGAGGCTACAAGGGAGGAATATTACAAGGAATTCCGTAAGGTGGTGGAATACTCAGATGTGATTCTAGAAGTTCTGGATGCCAGGGATCCATTGGGCTGTCGCTGCTACCAGATGGAGGAGATTGTCTTGCGGGCTGAAGGCAATAAGAAGCTGGTTCTGGTCTTGAACAAGATTGACCTAGTCCCCAAGGAGGTGGTAGAGAAGTGGCTGGATTATCTTCGGAATGAACTGCCAACCATAGCGTTCAAAGCCAGTACCCAGCATCAGGTCAAACACCTGAACCGTTGTAGTGTGCCCGTGGAGCAGGCCTCTGAGTCGCTGCTGAAGAGCAAAGCCTGCTTTGGAGCCAAAAACCTCATGAGGGTTCTGGGGAACTATTGCCGCCTTGGGGAAGTGTGCACCCATATCCGTGTGGGTGTTGTGGGCCTTCCTAATGTTGGGAAGAGCAGCCTGATCAATAGTTTGAAGCGTAGCCGTGCTTGCAGTGTGGGAGCTGTTCCTGGGGTCACCAAGTTCATGCAAGAGGTCTACCTGGACAAGTTCATCAGGCTGCTGGATGCCCCAGGCATTGTTCCAGGACCCAACCCAGAGGTGGGCACCATTTTGTGCAACTGCATCTGTGTGCAGAAGCTGGTGGACCCCGTGACCCCAGTGGAGACCATCTTGCAATGCTGCAACCTGGAGGAGATTTCCAACTATTATGGTGTCCCTGGGTTCCAGACCACTGAGCACCTTCTGACTACAGTGGCCTGGCACTTGGGGAAGAAGAAGAAGGGAGGCATATACAGTCAGGAGGAGGCAGCCAAAGCGGTCCTGGCTGACTGGGTGAGTGGGAAGATCAGCTTCTACACACTTCCACCAGCCACCCACACTCTGCCCACCCATCTTAGTGCTGAGATTGTTAAGGAGATGACTGAAGTCTTCGACAATTAAGATACAGAGCAGGCCAACGAAGACACCATGGAATGTTTGGCCAATGGAGAATCTGATGAGCTATTGGGGGACACAGATACACACCCGAAATGGAGATCAAGTGGCTCCATACTCCGATGATGAAAATAGTTGATGCTTTGGAAAATAAAACCACCGTGCATGAGGTTGGAGAGCTCACTGGGTATTGCACTAGTTCAAACCATCATCAGAAGGAGTGGGCTAAGCGCAATGTGGACTGCTGTCCCAGGAGTGCCTGCTCAGTGGACCGCCGCCCAGTGATACAGAGGATCATGGAGATGGATCCCCTGCAGCAGGGCCAGGCTCTGGCATTTGCTCTGAAGAAGAAGATGCAGAAGTGTACAAATAAACTCGCCAGTAAGTCGTCTGATTCCATGATGTCTGCCCTTGACCTCTCTGGCAGTGCTGAAGACATTGCTGGTGACTGATTGACTGATCTTACCCTTCCCAATCTCCAAGTACCAGTTCCAGTGGGATGGGGGAATATAGGTGAAATCAAGTGGTTTGCTTCTCCCTGAAGCACCTTCATATTAAAAGAATCCCTCCATCACACTCCCCCAGACACTATTCCCTCCATTCTCCAGGGGAAAGAACTAGTCCCAAGTAGCTGGAACTGGCTAACCCAATACCTTTTATTTAATCATCACTGTGTTTTACAAGAGAAATATATCATAATAACAACAACAACAAAAGATTTTCTCTTTATCTTTAACCTTTAGACATTTTATTTATGATGTATCTTGGTGTGGTCCTCTTTGGGTCTAGCTTGTTTGGGACTCTCTGTGTTTCCTGGACTTGTATGTCTATTTCCTTCAAATTAGGGAAGTTTTCCTTCATTATTGCTTCACGTAAATTTTCAATTTCTTTCGGCACCCTTATGGTTCAGATATTGGAACATTTATAGTTGTTCCAGAGGTTTCTAAGCTTCTTGTCATTTTTTTCAATTCTTGTTTCCTTTTTCTGTACTGGTTGGTTGTTTATTTCTTCCTTATGTTCTTAGTCATTGATTTGAACCCCAGTTTCTTGGCTTTACCATTGGTTTTGTGTGGATTTTCCTTCATTTCACTTAGCATAGTCTTCCCTTCTTCCCTTCTGTGTTTGCTGTGCTCAAGCATATCTGTCAAGTCTGCAAGCATCTTTATCACCAGTGTTCTGAATTCTGCATCTGTTAGGCCGGTTATTTACTCATCTATTAGGGTGACTATCTCCTTGTCATCTAGTTGTTCTCCCACTGAAACCTTGATCTGTTCCCTCTTTTGGGCCATACTTCTCTGTCTCCTGAACTTGACAGGCTCCTGTGTTTGCCTCTGAATCTTAGGTAGAGCTTTGGCACCTGTTACATTCTAGGGGGCAGAACGCTAGGTATTAATCAGTGTCAGGTGACCCATTTCACCATGTTGTGGTGCTGTATGTGGAAGAGAGGCCTGAGAGGGAACAAATGCTGCTTGCTCAGCACTTGCCCCTTTTCCAGGCACTTATCCCGCTTTCTGTATGGGACTGGTGCCTCTCTAGCTTTTGCCCTGGCTGTGGTTCCCAGAGTGGGTGGGTCTACGGATGTTCTAGGACTGTGGAGGTCCTCTAAACAAACTGCTGAGACACCAGAAGTTTCTTCCGCCACCCCAACCCCACTAGTTTTCAGTCAGAAGCAATGAGGCTTTATTTTCCCTGGTGCTGGAACCATCATGAGCCATGCACTCCCCAGGTGTCCCTGCCTTTTTCAATGTGTGACTGCATTTTTTGATGGCTGACCATAGTCACTGTCCCGCTACTGCTGCTGCCACCAAACTGCATCCTCTCTGTCCCAACTCCGCCCCTCCTACCTGTCTGGATGAGTATTTCTTCTTTATATCTTGTTTTGTTGGACTTCCATGCAGCTTAATTTTCTGGAACTTCTTTTTGTCTCCAGTATTGAGGTAGATGTACAGGGTGCATGTGATAAAGTGGCAAAATTTTAGCAAAATAAACAACATATCACAAGTGTGTTATATTTTGAATTAAATTTATTCTTACATGTAAATACATAAACATAGTCATTATTTTTTTTAATGTTTAAAAAAGCCTCCATTTGCTGCAATAATAGACTCGATTTGACTTCGGAATCTTGAACACGCTTTAATTAACTTTTCTTTATCCATGGACATTATAATGTTTTCAGTCTTAGCTTTAACAGACTCTATTGGAATGAGGTGTTTTATTAACTTCTCTCACAAATCCTACCTACATAATAGTCTAAAGGATTTGCATCTGGTGAACTAGGCAGCCAGATTTCCTTTGACCAGCATTCAGGAACACTGATGCTGAGAAATTCTTGTACCTTTTCGGCATTATGTGTTGGTACACCATCTTGTTGGAAGATAAAATGATGTCCATTTGTGACTTGCTTCATCCACAGTACAACTACTTCTCTCAAAACGTCAAAGTAAACATCCTGGATTTCCTTGATAATCTCCTGGATTCTGTGTACAATATCTGAACTTGTGCGATCCTTGTGTACCTTGTGCATTTTCCTTGTTGTTGTGGCAACATCAGAATCAGCATCGTACACCTTCTTCATGTTGTCAACTATATGTAAAGACATGTTGTTGAAGTCCGCAATTTTTTTAGCAGTTTGCCCTGCATGCCGTCTAGAAATTATGGTTGCTCTAACATCATATTCCTTCGACATGATGGTTGCTCTCAGAATTTAATACTTTATATCTGAAATAATGATGTTAAATCATAACCTTAGAAACATAGTTTTTCAAAATTAATAAGAAGCACGTGAAATAAGGAGATGCAAATAAGGATTGCCAATTGATCGTGCGCCCTGTATTCCTTCTTAGTTATGGAAGGAGATGCCGCATGTCTACCTACGCCTCCATCTTGGCCAGAAGCTCTATATTTGCTTTTCAAAGGATGAATCAATGTCCTGGGTTGCTGGTTTTAAAATTTGGGAGATGTTTTCTAGTAACTGTCACAGAGGCCAGATGGGAATTCCCAGTACTTTCCCAAGCTAAGAGCAGTGCCACAGGGCCCAGTGAGCCAATGTCATTCTTCCTTTTTCCTGAAGACCTCCTACATCACACCTGAGGGGACTGAGGTCTCTTTTGGATAGAAGAGGATGGAAATAGCCAATCACTTCAGGCAGGCAGGTGGGGAGGTGAAGGAGGAGCAGGGGCATCAGGGGTGGGGTGCTCAATCAGGGTTGAAAGAGTGCTTGGCTGCTGAGTAATTCAGTGCCTCATGACTCTGCTTCCACTGTCCTGACAAATGACAAAACAAGTTCTATGGTATGTTCACTCCTTCCAGAGATAATGATCTGCTCTCAGGGACACATCTATGAGGAAGAAACAATGTGATGTGGTGTCAGGGCAGCATCTCCCAAATCCTCACCTGCTGCCCCAGAACCTGAGCTCCCACATCTGCAAATACACACCCAGTGGGCTAACCTGACCAGACATGGAGGGAACAGGGAGGCAGGGTGAGGACTCCAAGGAGGAAATTGCCCCTTTACAGCCTGGTCTGAGAATGGCCAGCCCACAGCAGCCCTGCTCCTCAGATGGACACAGGTGGTAAAATAATATCTCCCTCCCCAAATCTGGTGGCCCAGCAGCCATCTGGAAGGAGACTTGGAGCTTATCTGCAAAGGCACCGACCCTTTAGGCCCCTTTGAAGACAGAGTCTAGTGGGAAGTTTCAAATTCTCAACCTGAACTCAGCAGCATAACGAAGGCCATGGACAGCAGACTCACCCACTCCTCCTCATGCCAATCCACCTGTAGAGAAGCCCGGCTGTTCCTGCCCGTCCACCTGGCCATGAGAGTGTCCTGGTCATTCCTGAGCATTACCTGCTCCTCCTCGGTCGAGGTTGGGGAGGCCTTGGAGGCAATGTAGTCGGGCCGCGCCGCATTCAGCCCATGGATGGAGTTGGCCAGCAGCTTGCAATCGCAGACGGTGACCAGCTGCCGGGTCTGTAGGTGCACACAGAGCAGGCCACTGAACCCCAGGCCAGAGACTATAAAACCCGTCCTCTCTTGAGAGCCTGGGAACTGGCCTGAGCCCAGCACTCCTCCCTCTGCCCCTCTCCACAGTACAAACAATGGAAGGACTATTACCCATAGGATGCCAAGTTTAAAGAATGCCTCATGACTGACCAGGCTAATTCTCATCCAGAATTTCCCAAGAAGACTGGAGAACAGGGGGAGTTTATGAGGAGGTTGGGAAACTTCTGACAGTCCTTGGCCCTTGCCTGCCTCTGAGTATGACAATCTCTCAAGAAAGGGCCTAAAGAGAACCCAGTGTCCCAGCCTCCAAGGATGTTGGGGCTATCCCCTATAATTCTAGGGGTCAGCCTTAGTCTGGTTCAGTCACTTATAGCTTGTTATTCTGCATCTAGTACCTGCAGCCCTGGGCTCTGGGCAGAGGCTTCCTGGCAGAGCACTCCTGGTCCTGGGGAATTCTGTCTACATGAACTCTGTGGCTTACCATGTTACTGCTGACATCTTTCTTTTCCAGCTGGCTCTAATCCTCAGCTCTCAATCTTTTTGCTGCTGAGCACATGTGAAGGGTATAACACATTCGGTTTAAGAACAGTATCTTACCCCAGCACAGCGGTTGTGACTAGGGAAGTATGGTTAGAATCTCTGTGTGTGTGGGTGTAAGATGAGTAATTTGAAAAAGCATCACCCTTCAAAAAGATCTGATGTGGCCAATGTCCGTTGGTCTGGATGTATATTTATATATTTTAAATCAGGATCAAATTACTATTAATTAAAGGCTGGTTTACTAGTTATATATAAGCCAAACCAATAAAATTACATTGTCCTTATGTTGCATCTGTATAATAACTCACTTTTAAAAATTCCAAGTATAACAGCATAGTGGCCAAAATTTTGAGTAGGTGGTTACTAAGAAAACAGTGGAACTGGCCCAGCCTTAAGTGGTGCCCTAGCCTTTGCTGGGAGATTCCTCTGCATAAAGCAGCAGCTGCCATCACAGCCCAGGGCTCTGTCCTCAGCCTGCCCCATCCAGATCTGTGATCACGGGCAAATCAGCAGATCTGATAGACCTTGTGGGAACTGGATCTGAAGCTAGATCTTTAAGATCATCCCAACATCACCCTTTGTGGGAACAGCTCTGGGCACACTACACCAGAAACCCGGGGGAGCCCTGGCCCACAGCAGCAGGCAGCCCCTTCTACCTTGTCTGCCAGGATGGCGAGTGTCCTTTCGAGGCCAGTGGCAGACCTGTCCTTGGCCGCCCTTGAGAGCCGCTCTGCGTAGTAACTCACTTGGGTTTTCAGGGTGTTAATCTGGGCAATAATCTCCTTGGCTCTGATGATGTCCTGTGGTATGTAGACTATGGACTGACTGCTGGATGATGTACTAAAAAGGATAAGAACAGATCCTAAGGGGTTTTCTTGAATCAATGAAGCTGGCAGCACCCTCCCAACCCTGGCCCATGACCAACACAAAATAAAGCACTATTCCTCAGGGACATTTTCCTGGGCTGGGTAGCTATTGATGAACAAAAGTAAACCTCAGGAGATCCCTTCTGTCTGTGTGGTATAAGCTTGAAATGGCAACATATAATTAAGTCTTCTATCCACATTTGTCTGTATCTGTGTTTATATTATGCAAATATACCCTGTGCACAGGTATTATCTTCTTGAATTGATTGATTTGAGAGAGAAAAAGAGGGACAGACAGAGAGAGAGAGAGAACATTGATTTACTGTTCCATTTATTTATGCATTCATTGGTTCCTTCTTGTATGTGCCCTGACTAATTGAACCCATAATCTTGGCTGGTTTATTGGGATGACTCTCTAACCCACTAAGCTACCCAACCAGAGCCCGGTGTATAGATATTAAATCCAGAAATTACCCCAATGCTCAGAGTCTTTCATCTAAAAACATCATCTGTCAAATTCTAAGCAGGACTACGTGGAGACATGGGATCTGCTGATGCTAGAAAGGGTCAGTTTATCAAGCAAAGGAGACTTCGTAAGTCCTGGACTTTGCCAAAAGGATCCTTGGTTTTTCCACTTGGCCTCCCATGAACATACACACAGCTCTTCAAACCTCCTGTACACACCTCCCTCCTGTGTCTGACCTCAGCAAATCCTCAGAAAACTGGGCTTCCTTCCCTGCCTTTCATTCCAAGACTTTCCTACATTGAAAAAATAACACTTCATCAGATGAGGAGGTAGAGACCATACCAAGCCAGTGTTCAGGCCTGGATGCCTCAAACCTGGCACTTGCCAAACCTCGGAGTTTGGAAGCCTGCTTCTTTCTCCTTCTCTGCCTCCTGGCCAATAAGCAGCATGTGTATCTTGGGATCTGAAGTCAAAGCTATAGCCCAGCCACTGCAGGGCACGAATAAATACCAGTCTCTGGAAAACCAGCTCAATGCTCCTGGCTGCATGGGGCCTGGCAGGCATGTTTGGCCCTTCTAGATGGAGATAGTAAATTGCATGTCCCTCAGTTAAGATCCCAAATCAATCTAATGTTATAAATTGATTTTTCAGAGGAGAGCAGGGAGGAGAAGGATAAGGTGCCAATGCACAGGTCTTTCCCACAATTTGAAGTCATAGGCTCTAGCTAGAGTGGCTGTCCCATGCTTTGTGGAATGAGGGGCCCTGCCTGGTACCCTCAGAGCTCCCCTTTAAGTTTGAGAGAAGAGAGAGAAGGTGAAGAACCAAATCCTCCATCACTTTCCCCGGAGATGGGAGTGCTTTGGGCAGAGCTGAGGATCTCCCCTGATGGGCTCTTTCCAGGGTCACCCAAAGGCAAGTCACCAAGAAACTGCCCTGCCTCTTCCCTGGACGAAATAAGGGCTGAACATGCAAAAAGCAAAACCCAAAGCACCCCAGAAAGAAACTACACGCAAGCCCACACACCACAGTAAAAATGACAGATTGCCAGTAGCCCATGCAGCAGACTGTGCTCAAGCCTGCGTGGTCTGACAAGAGTCAACCACAGCTCCATGTGCACACGATGCCTTTCCAATCTGCAATCACTCTTCCCAATGAATAGCTGCCATTTAAGACAATTCGGTCTTAAAAATACAATCTCAAAATAGAATTTAAAAAGCATTTATTCCTCCCAGGTCCCTATATTTCGAGCACACATATAATGTGTGCTGTGTGCAGACATGCATGTGTGTATGTACACAACTATGTACACTTCAACAAACACATACCCTCCCCCATCACACTCACTCACCCTGTCCTTAAAGGTCATGTCCTAATAATAGTGACCTGGCCTTCTGCACAGGAAGTATCTGAGCAGATTTCAGAGAGCTGCTGTTCAGGGTGACCATTACAATGAATGTGTGTGCCCAAATGCCTAGTCCTGAAAATGGGGAAAGCTGAAGAGGCCTCAGGCTGGGAGCTCCTCAGGATTCCTCCTATTAGATGTCCCCAGCAGAGCCTGACATCTCAGGCAGGGTTCAGCCACCGCCCAAGCCTCAGCAACTCCAGAAGGGTGCAATTCTGAAGGGCAGAAGGTGTCTCTGGGGCCTGTCACCAAAAGAAGTGTCATTGCAACACCCCCATTCTGGCCAGGGCAGGCATGCTAGGCATGACTGGGGGACCTGCAATAGCAGTGAGAGCCCCAACACCCCACCTCAGGCAGCAGACACAATGGTTTCTGGCTGCCAACTAACTCTTTGGTGGAAAAAGTCACTTGGTTATTGTAATTCTTGGTAAAACTGGCAACAGTAACACTTGTAAAATTATGAATTAACTATTAGCTATCATGAAAATGTAAACTGGCTTATTCTCACAGGAGGTGATGGTGAAGTGGAGACTGAAAAGGCCCGAGAGTCTTATAAAAAAAACTGGGAAGAGATTCCCAGCACACCAGTGGGTGGCCTTGAAATCCCAGCACCGGGGACTTGCCAGCCTGGGCTCTCTTCCTCCTGGGAAAAGCAGCAGGGGCCTGCACACACAGTGAGCACAGCAACACAGGGCCGCCAGGTTGTAAAGGCAGCGCGCAGTAGACTGGAGACTGGCTATTCATTATCAAAGAACGTTGCAGTTGGAAGGAGAACTGTTTAGGAGGCTTTAACTAGGAGCCCCCAGTGGCACCGAGGGTGAAGCACCTCTCAGGGGAGGGGACAGCACAGGCTTTCTCTGCATGAGAGCAAGACCCAGACAGACACGCTCTCCACAGACAGAAAACTCACCAACACTCCTCAAAACTGCTAAAGAAAAGAACCAAAATGAAATATTAGCATTTGTTAGCAAACACCAAATGCAAAACAAAAAATTAAAAAGCCAAGTTATCTTTTGTCAAAATACTTGAACTTATTTTTTGAAGGACGCGTAACTTGTGAGCCCCACGTGCTTATTCATTACAGCTACAGCAAGGCCCGTGCTTACGCCCAAGGACACGTCCCACTGGTACGCAAATTACAGCCGCATTGAAAGAAAAGTTCTAATGATGAAAACTATTTCTACCAGGAGTTTTATGACATTAGTAGGAAATTAAATATAAAGTCATATTATATATTTGAAAAATACCACAAAGGCATTTGGGGAATAAAAAGTTTTGAAGTTAACACTTAGAATAATCAGCCATTAGCATGTCGACCTTCCTGACAAGAACAGCCAGGGGCACCCCTTCTTGACTGGCTTTTCCCCCAGGGCCACCCTCAAATCGCACGCTCATACTCCACACAGCCACATGCAATGGCATGACAGACACACGACCTGCTGGCTGTGCAGAGTTGTGATGGGGACAGGAAGCCTCCTAGTTGTCACAATGTCCAGAGAAACACCAGAGTCAGTGAGTCCTCAGGCAGGTGTGGCCACCTGGCTTGTCTGAGCAGGAAAGAGCCCTTGGTGGAGATGAATCAAGGTGGAGCAGGCTATGTGGGGACATCCCAGAGAATGTTCCCCAACCCAAGGCTGAAACTCCCCTTTCTAACTAGGCCCTTTCTTATTCCTCTTTCTCCCATCTCCAGGACTTCCCTGGGTCAGGGCAATCTTGTGCACTCATCTGAATGGTGACTCTTCACAGGATATTTTCTTCCACCCACCTGTCTCCACTCCAGCCTCAGCTCCACAGTCAATGACACTCCTACCTACATCCCTAACCCCTCAGACTGACCAATGTGCCTGACCTTTCATCTCCATCCATGATCCAATCCAGGCTCAGTTTTCTCCTGCCAGGTCCTGACTCCTAGTCATGGCAGCACAGAGCCAGGCAAGGGTCCCCTGGCTCCGGCTCCTGCTAACACGCTCCACCTCACCACCTGTGCAACTCCCTTAACATTCCCTAGGCCTTTGCTTCACCTTCCCTCCAGCTGTTCCATTCCCAGTGATAAGCGTGACTTCTCAACTCATTCTGCAGAGGTTGTTCTACCAAACCTTCAGCTTGCTCCTTAACCACTTCAAAAATCTCTCTGCAACCTCAACTTCTTCTCATGTCTCTGCCTGGCCCTGCCTCCTTCCACCTTCTCCAGAACCTGCTCCATCCACGTTCCCCTCTATCTATTTCATTTGCTTCCACCTTTTCTTTCAGCCTAAATACATACTCACATCATAATCATCCTCCCCAAACTTGAGATCTTCATTCTCTATTTCACAGTCCAAGGGGTTTACAGGACCATCTACACTCACCATCTACACTCCCCACCTCCACTGCTTACATGCATATCCCTTGATCTATTTAAATCCTAATGGGTGATATTCTGGAAGATTACCTCCCACATGTCCAATTCACTGGCTTGGAGTTACAGCGCTCTTCTCATCATCACTGGTCCCTACTCCATAGCACCCTGTGCTTGCTCCCAAACACAGCACTGCTCGCTCAGGGCCCAGGGCTTCTCAGGGCCAGGCCTAGATCTGCTAGCGCTGTGCCCCTGCTTACCAGCACGCAGCCCGACACTGAGACAGGCTCCTCCCTCACTTCCCCCCTGAAGCGCCAAAGCACCAGGCCACTGGGCCTCCAGCCACACCTCACTGTGCACTCCGCAGCATCCTTCCCCACCGGCTTGCTTTCTGAAAGCTTCTAGCTCGCAAGGTAGATCTGGGCAGCCCCTTGAGCCTTTTTAAAACTGGGAATGTTTATCCACAGCAGTCTCCCCAAGGCTGCATACTTTGGGATGTTTCACTGACTGACCGGGGACTCTCAAGGATAGCTAAGCCAGCAGGGTACACAGGGAAGCCTCCAAAGGCACCACTTTCAAGGTAGATTTCAATTTGCAGTGCGGGACTACTGATCAGGTGGTCTCTTTACCCACCCAGCTCAGTCGCGCACACACAGAGCAGCACAGGGCCATGAGGCAGCCTCTCTCATCACGCAAAAGCAGACTGAATAGCTGATGGTTTTGTGGTCATATTCTGATTTTTTTTTAATCTAAGAAGCACCAGACAGCTGTACAAGGACCATGAACACCTCCAAGAACTTACTGTTTCTTGGTTTCTTCAAATTTGTGCAGCTTTTTGCGGAGGCCTCCTGACTTAAAACCTTGGCAATGTGCTGCTGGCGCCCCGATGGTGACGATGTCGTAGCTCTGATCTGAATGACAGAAAGCTCTCCTCCGTTACTCTGGGCTTGGGCCTGCGGACAAGCTGGCTACAGGGATGTGCACGCAGTTCTGGGTCCTGACCCTCCACCCAGGCCCAAGCAACCTATGCTTCCCTTAGTCCCACAACCAGGGCGGTCTGAGGGTGCGTGTACATCCCCGGGTGGAGCCACATGGGGCTGGGGGCAATGCTCAGCCTGCATCCCTCCTTGGGAAGGATGGCTGATGGGCAGCTTTCTACCACAGAAAGGCAAAGGAAGCTGGCTGGCTGGAGGAAAGAAAGGAAGAGGTTTGTGCTCCTTAATGAAGACCTTACAAAGGTCTTGTGATGTATCTTTTGTCTCAGCACCTAGCAGGACACACAGGCCAGGCTGGGGCAGATGTGGGGCAACACAGGGACCAAGTATGCAGGGAAAGCAGAAATGAGATGTGATTCAACGAGAGAGGCAGTAAAAGAGTTACCTGATCCTCCATCATCTTGAACTCTCATCCTTTGTATGTGCAAGTTTGTGGGAACAAATTCCAATTTTTTATCTGCTTTCAAACTGCTTGCTTTAAATGAGGGACCTAAGAAACAGAGTATTAGAAAACAAAGGTCATCAACATATATCCTGCATTGAGAATGGCAAGTAGAAAAGGAATATCTGGGAGATGCCATTTATCCTAGGTCATGGTCTAGGCAATTCTGAGTTGCCTAGGAGCACATTTCATTTCCAGATAGTGAGTGAGTGAAATAGCAGAGTGAGGGCAGCTAGCTGGCCAGGGGGCTGGTTCTGGATGCTTAGGTGGTGAATGGAGCTGGGGAGAAGCAGTTTCAGAAGGCGATGGTGATGATGCCTGCCTACCCATGACTCAGCTCTGAACTAAAGTAACACATCTCAGTTCTGAAAAATGCCGAAAAGGTCCGCTTATCATCCTGGTTCTATCAAGATGAACAGATATTAGACAGCATTAATCACACCCCTCTGGAACACAAACTTAAATATGTTCCTTTCTATATGCTTGGGTTGTTAAGGAGGCTGGATGATGTTTTATAAAAAATATCCACCATCTTATTTCTATAGTCAGAATCCATAACTAATTGAGGAACTCTATGCCTAGAAAAGAAAGGGATTACAAATGATACTGACAATCACAAGGGTATAATAAACATTGCATCTAGTAAAGGAAGGTGAATTTATTTTGTAGTATACAAAATACAGACCCACTACCATATATTCTGCATTTTGTCACAAGAGATTATTCACTAGATACCAGCAGCCCAGGAGCCTATTAAAATCGCAGAATCCTGTATCTGCTATCAACAAGACTCTGGGGATATGACACACAGTGACATTTGAAAAGCTCTACTCTAGGAAACTCAAGGCTGTGTGGGTGTCAGGCTTTCCCAGCTAACAGGTACCTAGCATGGGTAGGACCCTAAGTTCCTTCAGGCAAATGCTGCCATTTTTCTTAGAAATATACTTAGATCTATTCTTCAGATTCGAAGCAAACCCATTTGTCATCATTCCTCTATCTAGCTTCTTCTCAGCCATGTTCATGAACACGTTCATATGGTCTGTGTCAAAAAATACATTAAGGGCTTATGATTTTCTTTCAACGCTGAAATTTCATAATGAAAGGAAGAAGGAGGGAAGACTCTAAAGACAGAGAATAAAGTAATGGAAAGCCAAAACAAAATCATTCAATTTGGAATAAAAAAGAAATAAGTTAAGAATAGTCTTCTAAATCTTCCCTGATAATGTTTTGAAAATCAAATGGCAATTTTCAAGAAAAGGTGAGGTGTCTGTACTTCATTCTCCCTTTTAAGCCTTAAAATGGAGAATTCCACTCAATTTGCATTTTCAACACAAGTACCAGTAAATGTTTGAACTGGGAAATCTAGAAAACTGCTTTGTCTGAAGGCTAACAGCTTACATCCTTTTGGACATTTCACTGATATTAGACCAAGATGAAGAAATAACATGAACCAACAACCTGTAATTTTGTCTCTCCTAAATTTCACCCCACAGTGGCTGGTTTGGCAGATGACACCTTGGAAGGAATTATCAATGCAATTCACAGGTTTATCTTCTTAATTAAAATCTAAAAGATCTAAATATTAAAGATTTCACACCTACATGAGAATCTATTTTTAAAAATCCATTAGAGTGTCTGTCAGTGAGAATATATGAGCGATTTTGCGTTCCAGATTTTCAGGTGGAAAAATGGAGAATGCACATGTGGAGATGAAGATGAGACCTGGCACCCACCTTTGTACTGATGGAGGTCGGTCAGGTTCTCCTGGTATGTGAGGATGATGGTCTGGTACTGAGTGACGATCTGACGCCTAAGACTCTCCCAGCAAGGGGACAGCTCCCCCAACTCCTCCAGTTCACACACTCTGTAAGCAAGACACACACTGCATGCTATGGAGCAGGTTTACCTCCCTGGAGAGGCACAGGAGTCCACACCAACCAACCCAGAGAATGGGGTGTACGTGGAAGTATCGCTGATGTCAGGGAAGGCTCAGACTATGTGGCAAGCAGGGTGCAAACCAGATCCTTCAGAAGGAAGGGCCCTATGAAAGGCAGACCACCAACCACATGGCAAGTGCACAGGGAAGCTTTTTATAGAAATTTAGTCAAATGTTCAAGGCAAATTAAGTGGAGGAGTGGAGAGGAGAGCAGCTCCACCATGGCCGTGACACCTGGCTTGAATCACACATGACACAGGGAAATGCTTGAGCTGCAGCCCATCAGGGTTTGTTTGGGCAGAAGAGAACCACGTGTGACCCTCCCAGAACACGGGCACCAGAGGCCATAGCAACTGCTTTGGTCTGTTATCGCTAGAAAAACAAAAGCTGAAATATAAACTTCTTCGCTCTAAATGATAGTAGCTATATAATCAGAATAACAAACACAAGATAGATTTTTTTTGAAGGATAACTATTTTAGGAAACTGGGGAACCCAAAAATATAAAAGACCTAGAATTCTCACTTTATAGAAAATCAGTAGCTAATCCCCAAAACTGATTACAAGTACTCTATACATCTATTTAGAAATACAGCAGTCAACACTAAAATGGATGTGAGTGGCTGTTTCTGGGATCAGATAGTTGAAGCCCCAAGACTTATTATGCCTTTGACACTATTTGGCTTTTTATACTATATACATTTTCCTTTGAGGAGAAAAACAAAGCTAATTTTATAAAAGTTTTTAGGAATGTACTAAATTGCCCGATTTTTTAAAAAGTTATACCATTTTATTACTAAATTAGCAAAATAAATGTGTAAGAACACCCAGGTCAGGTCAGGCCAGGCTGTGGGGTTGTGGGAGACCAGTGACCTTGCACACTGAGGCCTGCTGGTCCCAGCCTGAGGTCGGCTCAGGTGCATGGAACCCTGCTGCCTTGCCAGGGTGACCTGTCTCTCCGGGTGTCTGCTTGTGCTTCATATGGCTCCTTCTTATGCCTCTGGTGTCAGTTTAACGTCACCGTACCACAGAGGACTGATTGGACCACCCTCTTCTCACAGTCCCCTTTCGCTTTCTGCTGACACATCGGAAGCTCCGTGTGTAGCCCCATTTCTCTGTTAGTGACAGTTTCCCGTGGTCCATCTCACTCATCAAGAAGCCTCTGCACTGAGCACAGTGCTCATCTCTTGGGATGAAAAACAACACAACCTTAGAAAGTAAACTGCTTATTAAATGAACAAAGTCTTTAAAGTTACAGTACAAATAAGTACATAATGGGAGATTATATCCTAATTACAAATGGTAAGAAAATGAAACATATACAATAGCTACACGCACACACACATACACACACACACTCACACACACACACTCGGTGCACTTGATAAATTGGCAATAATGTTGCCTCTCCTTATTTTACATACTTGTTATTAATTTTGAAAAACTACGTTTCTAAGGTTATGGTTTAACATCATTGTTTCAGATATAAAATATTAAATTCAGGGAGCGATCATCATGTTGAAGGTTAGAGTAACCATAATTTCTGGACTGCATATAAGGTAATCTGCTGAGGATATTGTGGACTTCAAAAACATCCCTTTACGTACTACAGTTTACAACATGAAGAAGGTGTATGATGCTGATGCTGATGCCCCACACCAACAAAGAAAATGCATAAGGTACACAAGGATCACACAAGTTCACATATTGTACACAGAATCCAGGAGAGCATCAATGAAGATCTAGGAAAGTCAATGCACTCTATAGCAAGAGAGCTGTAGATGTTGGATACAAAGGTTCACAAGACTATTGCTGAAGATATCAGATCGTATGTTCTTAGAAGAGGCCATTTTATGACACAGCAGACAAAGGAAAGGTGCTTTGAAAAAGCTAGGACACTGCTAACAAAATGGAAAAATCCCAAAGAAAAAAACCCTCTGATTTTCTTCTCCAATGAAAAGAATTCTCAGCAGGACCAAAGAGTCAACAGAAGAAACAACACATGGCTCTGTGAGAATCTTAATGAAGTCCCAACTGTCATAACTAGGAAATTTCCTGTTACAGTGATGGTGTTAGGTGTTGTCAGCAATGAAGGAGATATCATGACCCCATATTTTTTTCCACAAGGCTTGAAGGGGACTGCTGATGTTTACCTTGACATTTTGAAAGAAGCAGTTGTACCACGGATGAAGCAAGTTGCAAATGGATGTCATTTTATCTTCCAAGATGGTGCACCAGCACATAATGCCAAAAAGGTGCAAGAATGTCTCAATGTCAATGTTCCTGAATTCTGGTCAAAGGAAATATGGCTGCCTAGTTCACCAGATGCAAATCCTTTAGACTATTATGTAGGTAGGATTTGTGAGAGAGAAGTTAATGAACAACCTCATTCCAATAAAGAAGCTGTTAAAGCTAAGACCGAAAACATTACTAATGTCCATGGATAAAGAAAAGTTAAAGTGTGCTCAAGATTCCAAAGTCAAATCAAGTCCATTATTGCAGCAAATGGAGACTTTTTTGAACAATTTTTTTAAATGACTATGCTTATGTTAAGAACAAATTTATTTCAAAATACAACACTTTTGTGGTATGTTGTTTAACTAAAATTTTGCCACTTTATCTCGCACACCATATACATATATATGTGTGTGTGTATATATATATATACACATACACACAAAGAGAGAGAGTAATAAAGATATATAGATACAAATATGAAAAGCTAAAAGAAAAAAATTAAAAATTAAAATACATATAAAACACATATAAATAGAGAGAAAGCAGTTCTCTGCATTTCTTGCCATTTTTCTCTAAGTCTAAATATTTTCAAGATAAAAATTTAAAACAAAATAGCTGTAGTAAAACAGATTCTGGAGCCCTGGCCAGTGGCACAATAGATAAGGCGCTGGCCGGAGAACCTAGAGGTTGCTGGTTCTATTCCCAGCCAGGGCAGCATAATCAGGTTGCAAGTCAGGTCTCCAGCCAGGTCCATAGCTGGAGGCAGGTGAAAGGCAACCATACATTGATCTTTCTCTTCCTCTCTCCCTCTTTATGAAAAATAATAAATAACATTAAAAAAAAAAAAACCCCAACAGATCCTGGCTGCATTGTCTTTTATGTTTCTGGTACACTGTTTGTAATTAACATCGTTTTATGACAAGGAGTAATGACATTGTCAAGCATATGGGAGGTAGAGCTTGCAGGGCCTGACCCACCTCACAAGCATCTCCTTGCCCCGGGACTAATGGCACACGCTCCAGAGCTGGAAGCATGCTCCAATGGGTCCTACTTAAGCTTCTGGATCCTGTAGTGCTGTGGCTCTGCCCAAGGAAACTGCTGACTCAGGCAGCCCTAACCCAAGCACAACCAGCTCTTCTCAACCTTCTGAGGTCAAATGAAAGGTGAAAGGCAAGGGGAAGAGAGTAGGTACTAAGTGTTGAGCACACATCTGGTGCTCTAGGCACATTATCTTGTGAAGTCCTTGCAAAAAACCCTAAGATACAGATGAGCAAAGTGAGGTTTTGGAAGCCCAGGCCACAGAGCAGGCAAGTAGCAAGAGGCTGGGTTTGCCATCTGGCCTATCTGGTGCCAGTGCCCTGCCCATACATCTAAGATCCCTCCAGGAGGAAAAGGGCACGTGATGTGGGCAGGGTGGTGGTCAGATGCTTCACTTGGCCTCACCTGGCTGCATCTTCTTCCAGCAGGAGCTTCACAAACTGCCGAGGCACGTGTAGGGAGAGTACGCTCTCTGCCATCTGCTCCAGGATCCGCAGGTGGTTGCCATCGGTGGTGGGGAACCGGTACATGCGGCAGATGGCACCACCAAACACTGAGGTGGGATGACAGGAAGACAGAGGCTGTGTGTGAGCAGGCTACAGACCTGTGTCAGGTCCTCCTCCCCAGGCCCTCAATGGTGCTGGCACCCTCAGTCTCCTTACTAGTGATCTTAAGGGAATTAAACATTTAAACCAAAAACCCACCAGGTGACTGAGCCTGAATGCTCTTTCTCTGAGACACGCTATCTTCTTGTCCCAGAATGTGTGACTAATTCCCAAATACAAGGGCTGAGACAACGAGGCTGGCAGTCATTAAACCCAAAGCAAAACAGGAAAGTGAGGCAAAGGAGTAAGCAAGCCCCTTTCCAGGAGTACCACCAACTCTTTCTATGCTGCCAGAAAGAACACAGCAGAGAGGAGACTGTCAGGGTGTGCGGCCATGACAATCACAACAGGTGGGCTGGAAAGGGTGACCACGGGCCCAAGCAGAAACTCTTTGAGAGTGGCAAGGGTACCAGTGGAGGAAGCTGTTTACCTGATTTCAGTAAAGTATCTTTTCGCAATGAAGCATATTTGGATCGTATTCCCAATGCTTCGGTCAAGCTCTCATCAACAGGCAGGACCATCTAGTGACATGTATAGAAAAGCACAAGAAAATCATGAGACTCAGATGAGTGCACAGAATGTAGGAGAGGTGGTGGTCTACAGACGTCACAGAAGAACTATTAGGGTTAATGCCCACCATGAACTCAAAAATAAATATAAGGGCAGGGGGGCAAAAAAAAAAGATATTTATTTATAAAAAATTGTATATTCTTTTTTCTAATGGAAGGGAGGGAGGGGTGTGCTCACCCTCCCATTGACAGTGTCCAGAGACCGGGTCACTGGAGGCTGCTGGTCTGACTTCTCTTCCATCTGCCAGCCAATGACTGTGATGTTTCCCACACGGTCACTCTCTGCAGACCTGCAACGAGCAATGCACTTTTGGAAGTGGTGTTGTTGACTGTGCTTCATTTTCTGTTTAAAGCTCAGCCATTCTGGGTCACTGCCAGGGCTTGGCCAGCTGGTCAGTCAGGCAGAGTTCACTGCATGCCCAGATGCTGGGAGCGGCGGACAGGAAACCATGTGCCCACAGAGGAGGAGACACAGTTTCATGGAGAAGTGTGAGCATGCCCAGTGAAGCCAAGGGGAAGGACCCATGCTTGCTCCTCCAGGGCTGATGTCTACCCCTTGTCTCAGAATCAGGACTGAAGAGTACCTTCTCCTGGTACTGGGCCCCTTTATGCTCCTTCTCACCCAACATTAAGCTTTGATTTGCCCCAAGGCCTAGGCCTGGACCTCAAGTCAGCTGAGGCCACCCAGGGTTTCCCAAAGCCCCTGATTCTTGATGCAAGACAGCTGATGCCAGTCCAGCCCCAATTAGCCTCCTCTGGGGGCTTTGGCTGCCCAGGCCCACATGACTCATCCAGGGAAGCCCCCAGCTTTTTATTTGAAGTACTTGATTTGGCCAGTTTTAATTTTCATGTGGTTATTGCTATGGCCTGTTTCCTTTGTGACTTTCATTGTTCTCATGCCTAGAAACGTCCTTTTCCCCACACTATCCTGATACTCATCTTCAGCTCCTTTTAAAAGGGATGATGACCAGTTCTTACAGGAAATTCGAATCCAACTAGAGTTACGTCTGGCATATGATGTACCTGGTTATTTTTCTTGAAGAGCCATTCCCTTCCCATTTTCCCCAAAACTCGCCCTCTATCCGGAGTCAGGCTCTCCATTCACACCAAAGGCATCTGCAGGGCTGTCTCCCATCCTGTGCCTGCGGTCTGCAGCACGCCTGTCACCCCAGCTACAGAATCATCCAATAGGGAATTCATCTTCTCTCAAAAGTTTTTTGGCTATTTTGGACTGTTTTCCCATTTTCACATTATTTTGAAAATGAGAATACCAAGTCAGGGTTTCAGTGGGAGTTGCCCCTAAAATAAATTTAGGAAGGTCTGCCATTTTGATCTTTTATCTTCCTTCTAGGGACACAGTGGGGGTCCTCTCACAAGTATTTACTGAGCCCCAAGCTCTATTCTACATGCTTAGGATACAGCAACGAAGCAAAATAGACAAAATTCCCTCTCCCTGGAAGTTGACATTCTATTGGGCAGTAGGCAGATAAGATACAAATACATTTAGTTTATTAGATATGTGCCTAGGTTTTCCTTCAGGTCTGAGCCAGCTATGCTCACTTTTCCTACCGAGGCCATACATGCCCATCTCCAATAGGCCCCTGATAGGCTGAGGTTTGTCCCTTCCCCTCAGTGCCTAGATCTCATAACTCTAGACCCTTTCAAAGGAACAAAATTAAATACCAACCTTAGTGTTAAATGCAACCGATGATGCCTATCTTGGAGCAGGTCCTTGACAATGAAGGTCCCAGAGCCCAGTAAATACATCTGAGGAAGAAGGAAAGACAGCATGAGTCTGCCCGCTCTGCCTCTGCTCCAACGCCCAGGCCCACAGCACCTCTGACCCTCACTGCAGGGGCCCAACAGCCTGCTCAGAAAGAAATTCCCAAAGACAAATCCGTTCAGACATCAGTTCATATGCGAGCCAGAAGTGAAGTCAATCTTATGTTCACCACTCACTGAAATGATTACAGAACTTTAAAAAGGGAAGAAAATCCTATGAACCATGTATTACTTAACTGTTCCCTGAGATCTGTCTTTGACGTCATACACGGATAGTTTAATTTGCGTCATCTGATTGATAAGGGAGTCTTGGAAGAAGGCAATACTGCTTAAAAATATAGGATTGTTGGTTCCCTAGAATGGAAGAGAAAATTATCAGAACACAGAATTTAATTTTTAAAGTAATTGCTCTTGAAATACACCAACATTTTCAGAAAAAGAAACTAACATCCTACCAACTTGGATCAACACAAATGCTCATATCAGCTTAAATGGATGCAAAAAACAAAAACAAAACAAACAAAAAACTCCCTTGTCCTGCTTTTCAAGAAGGATAAGAGAGTCTGACAGACCCTTACTGACCCAAGTGCAGGGAATGGGTCACCACACAGCTGTGCCCAGGGCTTACTCTAAGGGCCTCCCCTCAGCAAGAGGGATTTTCTAAAATGGAAACAGGCTGACCAACTTCAGATGAGTTATGTGATTGGGTCTACTATTTTGGGCTGTTCCTGTAAGATGTGCCAAGGAACACAGAAGAAATTAATAATAGCTTATATAGTTTCTTATTTCTAGAACCCTGTGGTTTGGAACAATTAAGGCCTGACCTTTTTAAGGCTATCCATTTTTTGAAAACTAGCTCTTAGTTTCTAGATCATAGGGTAGCTATTTCCTGGCAGCATATCCTCACTCCTCCAAAGCCCCACAATATACGTCATATTCTCTTTCTTAGGCAGAGGTAATTATCTCAGCCAAATGGTTAATGGTTCCTGTTTGTACCTGTGGTGGGGTCTGTGCCTCTGGCTGTGTGCCCTCTGCAGCTCCAGACCCAGTCTTTCAGTCTTTTGGACAGCCTGCCGGCCTCCCTCCAACCACCCCTGGCTAACCATCTCTGACTCCCCTTCCAAGGAAGCTACGAACTTGGGCATCTGTTTTGGTGCCTCCTTTCTGTTGCTTTGGTGCCTCCTTTCTGTTGTTCTCAACCAGAAACAATGAATTCTTCCACAAATCCTCTCTCACATGCACCTCTTTTCCCCTTCCATCCCAGTGCAATCAGGTGCTAAGTCATATTCCCACACAACCATCTGAATCTGGTCAGATGACCCATGCATAAAAGCCTGAGCTGGCCAACTGCAAACTCCCAGCCTGATGTTCAAGGCGCTCCCCTTGCTCTCCATCTTTTGCACATACCGAACAGGCTAAAGTTATTCTCTAAGCCACTTGATGCTCTCCCATCACCAGGCCTTTGTATCACCACACCAAGACACATTATGATTAAAATTTCAAAGGTTAAAGATAAAAAAAAAACTTTTAAAAGCAGCAAGAGAAAAGAAGTTACCTACAAAGGGCTTCCCATAAGACTGTTAGCTGATTTCTCTAAAGAAACTCTACAGGCTAGAAGGGGCTAGCAAGAGGTATTCAAAGTGATGAAAAGCAAGGCTCTAAAACCAAGATTACTCTATCCAACAAAGCTATCATAGAATGGAAGGGCTGATAAAGTGCTTCCCAGACAAGTAAAGGTTAAGGAGTTCATCATCACCAAGCCATTATTACATGAAATGTTAAAGGGACTTATTCTTTTTATAGTTCAAAACTATGAACATTAAAATGAAAACAAAATCATACTATCAACAACTGAATCTAAAAAATAAAAACAATCTAAGCAATCAACTAGAAAAGGAACAGAATCATAGATATGGAGATCTTTTGGAGTCTTATCAGCTGGGAGGGGGAGGGGGAGAATTGGGGAGAAGGTACAGGTATTAAGAAGCATAACTGGTAGGAACAAAACAGGGGAATGTTAAGAACAGTATATGAGAGGGAGAAGCCAACATGAACTAAAGGGAGGATTGCTGGAGGAAAGGGGATCCTGGGCAGAGGGATCAAGGGAGGAGGGATAACTGGGACAATTTTTATTAATTGCATAATCAATAAAATATACTTTAAAAAAAAGTAAATATATGAAAAAAAGTAAAGATATGATACTTAAAAAAAAATAAATATAACTAAAAAGGATATAAAAATAAAAACCAATAAAAATACAGGCATGTCCAAAAAGAGGGTTGAGTTATTCTCCAAACTTTGATTAATAAGCATAATTCTAGAAAAGTAGCAGCCAACTTGAAGTGACAAGGAAGAATTGGATCTTACTTCTTAAAAGCAATCAACCTTATAGTATCAATGCTCAAAAATAAACAGCCACTAGCTGAGCAATAATTGTAAAGGTTATGGCAAATAAAAATGCCATTCAGAAGAGTGTGATAAGAAATATCAATTACTAAAAAGACATGTAAAATAGCAACAACTCTCATAGATGTTATCATAGCTATAGATGCTCAGGATGCTGAGCAGCCCTCCCACTGGAATGGCAAACACTGTGAGCCCGTCGCAGAGCCAGGGGCCCAGCAGCACCCACCTCGATGATCTCCGTCTGAGCATGTTTTGTCCAGAATGCCTGAGGAGGGGTGGTCACACTCACTGCTACAAAACTGTTAGGTTTCCGATCTAGTGATGGCGTATGCAGCTCACTGCAAGCTATGGAATTAAAAAGGGGGAAAAATGAATCTAACATCAGGCTCTAGTTAGTTCTCGGTTCTACACATGCTCAAAGAACAAAAACATGAATGACACTCAAAGGGATTAGACAATTACACTACCAGTTGTCACAGGACGCTGATTTTTTAAGTTGGAAACAATCCCGTCTCACTCCTCCTCTTCTCCTCCAACCCCCATGAGAGCAGCACCCTAAGTGCCAGGCTAAGCTGAGTTGAAGGGGACATCTATGTCCACAGAATGGAGCATGGAACCAACAATCTCATATGATGTTTGACCGTAACAGTTGACCTTTGTGAACTTCTAACCAACTAAGCTAATAAGCAGCCCTGGCATCTATGAAATCACAACACAACTGCTCATACCTATGCCCCATGGTGCCATGCTAGCCCTAAGCCTGGCTACCAACAGTCTTAATAAAGGTGTGCACTGGAAGCAAATTAAAATTTAATGGCAAAGTAAACAAAACTTTTGAAAAACTGGAATCATTGCTTACTTATTCTCTTTACACAACTCATATCAAATGTGAGATTACTAAAAACATTATTTTTCAAAGCCCTGGCTGGTGGCACAGTGGATAAGGTGCTGGCCTGTGGACCCAAAAGTCACTGGTTTGATTCCCAGCCAGGGCACATAACCAGGTTGCAAGCCAGGTCTCCAGCCAGGTCCGTAGCTGGAAACAGGTGAAAGGCAACCATACGTTGATGTTTCTCTCCCTCTCTCCCTTCCCCTCTCTGATAAATAATTAAAAAATAAATAAATTTTTAAAAATTACAAAAAAAAAACAAACATTATTTTTAGAACTGTTCAAGTTAGAAAATTTATTGTGCTAAGTATTTTGAAAGAGATTATAAGACTCTGATAATTCCATCATAGACAGAACCCACCCACAGGAAAAATGGTCTTATTTCATTGAACCTACCATGCTATCTATTGTAAAATGCACTATGGGGAAAAAAATGAACCATTGCCATTAGACGATACTATTGATTATGAGATACTTCCTTATTACAGAGCTATTATAACATGAAAAATACAGATTTTGGAAATGATTAAAAATATGGTAAATCAAAGTTCATCACTAGAAGAAACAACTTGCTTTTTTGGAACAGCAGCAAAGTGCTGCCAGCTTTTATTAATTTCCATAGTTCTGAAACAATTGATTTCAACCATTTTTGACAGTGTCCTCATTGCCTTTATGGAAGAAAATTTTTTGGAGGTCCTTACTCTGTTATTCCAGCCCCCATCATTCTCATTTGATTTTTAAAATACTTGCCAGTGATTTAAAATTTAGAAATTGATCTTTATTTCTGAAAGTTAATTTTGGTTCTCTGATTATCACCTTTGTAATATCTTTTCATGTATCTTGAATTTTACTATGTATTGGATATAATAAAATATAAAGAGTTTAGCTTTTCAGTTTAATGAGTTCTGGCAACCATATATATCCATGTATATCCATCATCAAAGCAAGGTAGAAAACTTTTTCCATCAGACAAGAGAGTTCCCTCTGTACTTTCAGTCCACTGCCCACCTCTGCAACCACTTTCTGACTGCCATCACTTATGTCTCTCCATGAACTGCATATAAATGGAATGTTTTAAGATTTGCTTTCGTAGTTGTATGATAATTCACTTCTAACTTGAGTTATATTCCATTGCATAAATGTACCAAAAAATGTTTTTATCCATTCTACTGTTAATGGGCTTTTGAGTTGCTTCATGTTGAAACATTATTAATAAAGGTTCTATAAGCATTCTTGGCCATGTCTTTTTGTGAACTTACACTTTCATTTCTCTTGCATAAATACCTAAGAGTGACATTTCTAGGTTGTAACAAAGTATATGACTCACTTCATAAGCTAACAGTTTTTTAATGTGGTTGCACTATTTCACAACACCATCAGCAATGTACATGAACTCCAGTTGCTCTGCATCCCCACCAACACTGGATGAGGTTCATGCTTGATGAGGTCAGTTGTTTTAATGGATGTGTTTTAATTTGCATTTCTGTGATATTAAGCATCTTTTCACCATATGCTTATTATTTTTTTAACTCCTTCTGTCAAGAGTCTAATCAAGCCTTTTGCTGACTTTTAAACTGGATGGCTGACTTTTTAATTTTTGATCGTAAGCATTTTTAGACCTGTTTTTTTGTCAGGCATATGTGTTGTGAGTATCTTTTTTCAAATCTGTGATTTATCTAGTCATTTTCTTCAAGATTTTAAAATTGTTTTATTTTAGATTTTTAATTTTAGGAAGTGGTAGACAGAAAAATGTCCTTGTCCCCAAAATTTGTGAATATTTTTACATTTTATTTTTTAGTCCTCACCCATGGACATGCTTATTGATTTCAGGGATAGGGGAAGGGAGGGTGAAAGGGGGAGAGAAACATTGATCAGTTGCCTCTCACACATACCCTGACCAGGACTAAACCTGCAGTCTAGACATGTGCTCTAACTGGGAATCAAATCCCCAACCTTTTGGTTTACAGGATGATGTTCCAACTGCACTGGCCAGGGCTATAACCTATGAATATATTACATCACAGGCAAAAGGACTGTATAAATGGGACTAAGATCACGGAAGTTTGATCTTAGATTATTCTGGATTATCCAGTGGTCTTAATCTAATCACATGAGCCCTTAAAAGAAGGAGAGGAAGGTGGAGTCAGAAAGACTGAGTACTGAAAAAGGTGAGATTCAAAGTATAAAAGGCAGCTGACCTGCCATTGCTGGCTATGAAGATGAAAAAAGGGGCCCACAAGCCAAGAAAAATGAGTGTCCTTTATAAACTGAGACCCAGTCTCAACTGGTAACTGGCAAAGAAATGGGGACTGCAGCCCTAAAACCATAAGGAACTAAAATTTGCCAACAATCAGAACAAGCAAACAGATTCTCCCTTAGGACCCCAAGAACAAACACAGCCCTGCTGGTACTGTCATTTGGTGTGATAAGACTAACCAGAGACTTAGTGAAACACATTGGATTTTTGACCTAAGGGAACTATAAAGATAATAAATTTGTGTTGTTTTAAAGTGCTAAGTTTATAGTAATTTGTTATGACAGCAATAGCAAACTAAAACACAGTGCTTTTTACATTTTGAGAAATCTTTTGACTACCCTGAGTTTGTGAGTTATAGCCTCTGTTTACTTATAGAACCTTTAAGGTTTTATTTTTAAAAGTTCTCTTCTTTCCCATCTACTATGACTACATCAACAGGAACCAGGGATTTATCTATACTGCCTCCTCTCTGTCCTTTACACTACGCCCTTAAGAGACCTCTGGCCTGGTTTCTCTCCACGAGCCCCTTCATCATGCATGGGTCCTTAACACCCATGAAAGGCTGGAATATTTGAGTCTTTCAAGCCCAAGCAAAGGCAGTTAGACCGTGGTGGCCAAAAGCTGGGAAGACTGATATTAGTTTAAGAGCTGATAGGCCAAATGCCACCTTCAGAACACATTTTCATATAGGTGCCATTCTTTCCTGGCCTCACCCACAACCCAGCCTACCTAAAATCTTACCCAATGTTTAATTCCAAGATCAAAGTTCTATAGCTTCCATGAAGCTTTCTCTTAGCAGCCCACAGTCACATCTCCTTCTGTTTACCAGTTACATCACTCCTTTAGCCTATTTCCATTGAAACCATTACTCTCTGATATCCATGCCTTTTTCTCCAACCAAATCATCTATAATCCCAGCTGAGTAAATGCTGTTGAGGTAAACTGGTAAAACATATTTCAAGTATATATCATTTGATTCAACTATCCTATACCAAAGAGTTTATCCTAAGGACATAATTGGCAAAATCTATGTATAAGTATGTCCACTGTAGTGGTGTTCATAATAGCGAACCAGAAAGAAACCTAGATGTCCAATAGGAGGCTGGTTAAATCAATGTGGCCCAGCTGTGCAAAGGTTTTGTTTAGCCACCTAGTATGATGAGGCAGATCCATGTTTATTAAAATGAAAAGATGCCAGTGATATTTTGCTACATTAAGAAAGCCATGTTAAAAATACTAGGGTGACATATTGGTAAATAATTCCACCACCTCCCACCAAAATCATTATATCACTATGTGGGTGTAAAAATATCTGGATAAATGCCAATTGTGATTCCCTGTTTCTAAGGGATTTCTTTTCCTCTGACATTTGCCAAAATAAAGATTTTTAAATAAGCACTTTTTAGTGAAAAAATTTTAAGACAAGATATTTGACCATTCAATCATCTGGCTCCTCCCCTTTTTCCTTTTAAAACAAAATTTAAAGCTCTATTTATTTATTTTTACAAAGAGGGAAAGGGGGGAAGAAAGACAGGGAGAGAAACATCAGTGTGTGGTTGCCTCATGTGTGCCCCCAGCTGGGGTCCTGGCCCACAACTCAGGCATGTGCCCTAACTGGGAATTGAACTGGCGACCCTAGGTTCGCAGGCCAGTGCTTAGTCCATTGAGCCACAGCAGCCAGAGTCCTATTTCTTTTTTTTTTTTTTTTTTTAATTCTGGTAAAATTAACTTCACATAAAATTGCCCTCACTTTAACATCAATATATGGTTGCCTTTCACCTGCCTTTAAACCTTGTTATGTGCCCTGACTGGGAATCAAACCAGCAACATTCGGTGCCCTCACTTGTTACACTTGTTTCTTCTTTCATGTGTCTATGTTACTTTTCTTGATTTGTCACAGAAGAAACAGCCTGATTTCTATTCTAGGGGTAAGGATTTTTAACTCAATTATATCACCTCTCATCATTAGGCTTAATCAACTTAGCTCATTTTTTTAAATCCATAGTCTACATTATTAAAGTTAAGTATTATTCATTACGAGCCAAGTGGGATTTCTTTTACTTCTCTCCTGTGTTGGACCCTACCTGCTTCCTGACTCCACATCTTCCTTTTTCTCAATATACTCCCTGTTTTAGGTGAATCACATCCTCTACAACTCCCAGGGAAAGCATGTGGGAAAGTAGGTTTATTTGAGACTCTGTAGAGCTGAAATGTTTCCTTCTACCATCACATTGGACTGACAGTATGGCTGAAGACAGTATTCCAGGGTGGAAATATTTTCCCACCCATATGAAAGGTGTTGCCCCACCACCTTCAAGTTTCCAATGTTACTGAGAATCTCCATGGTAGTTTCAGCCCTGACCCTTGGATATGACCACTTTTTCCCTCTCTGGAAGTTTTTAGAGTCTTCATTTTATTATCTATGCTCTGAAATTTCACCATGATATACCTTATGACGTTTCTATTTCAATATGCTGGGTCTGGTGGGCATTTTTAACCTAGACACACATTCTTCAGTCCTGAGAGACCTCTGGTAGTATTTCTAGTTAATTTCCTCCCTTCATTCTTTTTTATTTCCTCTTGTGTTGGTCCTCCCAAATTTGCTCTCTAATTTTCCACTTCAAGTTCTCTCCTATTTTCTATTTTGCTTTAAAATTTTCACTTTCTGGGATAGTTTCTTAAATATCTTCCAACTTTTATTGAATTTTTAAATATTTCTATCCTATTTTAAGTTTCTAAAATTATCCACGTTCTTGAACTGTTCTCTTTTCTTTAGAGTATCCCATTTTTGTTGAATGGACACACCATCCTCTCTTGAGGCTACAAATTATAATTTATATGATAAATGTATACATGTAATTTTATATATAAAATATACTAGACATACTTACATAAATATATAATGTATATACAACCCACACATCCATCAGCAGGAGAATAAACTATGGTTCACGTAGATAATGGACAACCAACCACTCAGCAAGGAAGGAATGAGCTACTGATCTACGTACAGAATCACACGTCCATTTTGTAGCTTAGAAGCACTATGCAAAGTGAAAGGAGCCATACACAGAGGCTGTATGTGAAACTCATAAGGCTTAACTATAATGACAGGAAACAGGTCAATGGCTGTCTGGGAGTGAGGGTGAGGAATCACTGGAAAGGACACAAATTCTTTGGAAAGGTTCTGTGCCTTGACTGCAGTGGTAGTTATATGGACATATGTACTTATAAAAATCATTGAATGCTACACTTAAAATGGGTACATCTGACATATAAATTATGCCCGATGTTGATTTAAAACAAAATCAAAGAATAGTCAAAGATCACTAGACCTTTGTGGAGGGTTCTCAACATGAAAGAAAAAAATACAACTTGGAAGAAAGAGAGATATAAAGAAAATAGAAGAAAATGTAAAATATATATATACTGTACAGAGTTTGTATTTCTGTTTCTTATGCTTCCTGATATTTGAGATGATTTAGGATAAGGGGGAGGAAATATGCTCATACCCTGCTGTGAAACTTGGGGTGGCATTATAACTTGTAAACAGCAATAAAATTCTAGATCGGTGAGCAGCTGTGTGTCTCCCACAACCTCCCATCCCCATGCAGAGCAGAGTATTCAATGCCCACTGCAGACCTACTTGCCCACCTTGCCCAACAGGCAAGGGCTGGGGAAACCTTGAACTTCTTCAGGAGTATTTAATGGTAAATGGGGACATTTTCAGAGTTTAAATTTGATAATAATGCACTATTTTTTTTTAAAGATTTTATTTCATTATCTTTAGAAAGAGGGGAAGGGAGAGAGCAGGCAGGGAGAGAGAGATCAATGTATGGTTGCGTTTCACCTGCCTCCAGCCACAGATCTGACTGGAGACCTGGTTTGCAACCTGGTTATGTGCCCTGGCTGGGGAATCGAACCTGCAACCTTTGGGTTCGCAGGCCAGCGCTTTAACCACTGTGCTACCAGCCTGGGCCAAACTATTTTTTAAAATATTTTATTTTTTATTTTCAGAGAGAGGGAAAGGGAGAAAGGTAAAGAGGGAGAGAGACAACAATGTATGCTTGCCTTTCACCTGCCCCCAGCTACGGACCTGCCTGGAGACCTGGCTTACAGCCTGGTTATGTTGCCCTGGCTGGGAATCGAATCAGCAACCTTCGGGATCTCAGGCCAGCTCCTTACGCACTAGTACTTTTATGGGTTTAGCAATTTGTTGAAATCCTTCTGTTTTGTTTTAACCTCAGTGTGCCTCTCAAATGGTAATACCTCATACAGCCCATGAAGAAACCCACCAAGCAAGGTCAAGCATAGGCTGAGGCTGGGCAGTTAGTTTGTGGCACAGCCTGGCCTAGATTCCAGGTCATCTGACTCCCCAGGAGGTGCTTCTTTTATGTCACATTACCTCTAAGACACCACAGTCAAGCCACTGACCAATGTTGACCACCCCTCAGGGAATAAGGAAAGGGGAGAAGACCACAAGAGACCACTGACTCCAGAAAAGAAGCATCTCAGCTGACCCCACCTTGCTCTCCAACCTCCTAGGTAAGCCACAGCAATGTCATACTTCTCTGATCCTGAAGCTGGCACAGTCTACTAATTACACTCCATTCTCCCTCCGATGCTATCTGAGAAGGAGAGCATGCAGGTTATCATCACCTTCTTCCCAGAGCAAGAAATGAGAAAGAAAGCTACACTCAACGACACAGGGACCTCATGGCCAGGGCAACACTGAGGGCCCTAAGCCTGGCTTTGTCACCCTTACTGGGTCCTCCCAGAGGTGTAGGAGGTGGGATGGAGAAACTGTCTCTACAGCTCTGGGTGGGCTTACCACCTCCAGCCCTGCAGGGATGCAGTCCCAGGTGCCCCCACCCACAGGAAGGCCACAGCAGACTCTGGCTTCATCTTCTCAGAAACATCTCAGCAGCATGGAGGTGGCAGGAAGTTCTCTAAGACAAATTCAAGCTAGCAGTTGTGTTTTTGTTTTTGAGCAAGACATATTTTAAAACAAAAAAACTGGAAAGACACCTACCTAAGCTGAATTCTAAAATGGGTTCATCTGGATCTTGTAGATTTCCTGAATAAAAAGAAATGCCAGAAAAAAAGTCACCATTAATCAACTTTTCCCTTTTAAATTTTATGGAAAAAAATAAACAAAATGAAAAACTCAACATACTTGTGATCATTTCACAATATTTGTAAATCAAACCATCATGCTGCACACCTTAAAACTTATAAGTGATGTATGTCAATTACATCTCAATAAAACTGGTGGGGGCAGGAGGAACTCGAACATTCTACTTGATTTTTTTCCATCTAAAACTGTTATACAAGATGATTTCTTCATTTTCTGAACATTTTATTTTGAGATTCCTATGAAGTCTCATTTCCCAAGCCCCAACCCCTTCCTTTTCAAGTCTGCATACTCACAACAGGCAGGCTTTTACTGTGGCCTGGGAACTGGCCAGACAGGCCCTAGGGGTGGACAGTCCCACATTCGCTCCTGGCAAATTAGCCTCCCAAACTGGAAATCTGACAGCAGGCTGGTTCCAGCAGAAGCAGTTCCCAGGAATAGTGCTGGCTTTTCCCTCCCTATTCTGACTCAACTAAGGATGCCGCACCAGGGCTCTTTCCAACCTGGAGCAATCACAGGTGATTCATATAGGCTTTCTACCAGGTACCCCAGGAAGTTCACTTGGCCCTACCAGAAAAGCCACAGTGTAGGACCCAAAGAGCTGATGCAGGACCCATGAGGCTCACCTGCAAGAGACAGGCCAAGCATGTCGGCTGCCACATCGATGGTGGAAGCCCGCTGCATCGCACGGGCCCTAGCGCCATGGCGAGGGCTGTGCTCTCTTGTTGTCATGTTGTCATTGGTGATAATGCGCTTTCTGCTCCAGAGTCAGATGGCCGCACCAATTCCCTGGGAAGAGCTGTCACCGAGCCCTAGTGCCTTAAGGTGGCAGTAGACCTGAGAGACAGAAACAAATACTGATAAGAAGCACAGAGAAGCCCTGGCTGGTGGCACAGTGGATAAGGTGCCAGCCTGTGAACCCCAAGGTCACTGGTTCGGTTCCCAGCCAGGGCACATAACCAGGTTGCAAGCCAGGTCTCCAGTCAGGTCCGTAGCTGGAGGCAGGTGAAAGGCAACCATACATTGATGTTTCTCTCCCTCTCTGCCTCTCTCCCTTCCCCTCTCTCTGAAAAATAATAAATAAAATCTTTAAAAAAAAATAGAAGCACAGAGATAGTGGCAGAAAGATACTGTGCAGTCATGGAGAATCCATGATCTACTGTGAACAGCTGCAGCAAAGCCAGGGCCCCAGCAAGGCAAGGCCGAGTGCAGAGTATGATGGTCTAGGTCTATTCATTCAGTTCTTCCTGTGCATGCCCCAGCATACTCTCACACACATGGCAACACAGCATGCCAGGGGCATCCTGGACAGAAATCATATTCCTCTCCAGTAAAGATACGCCACATTAAATGAGAGTTTACAAAGAATCATAAAATATGGCTTTTGAGATTTTCTTGTCTGCTTTATTATCCTTTTCCATTGACAGGTCTCATAGAATCTCATAAAATTTTAAACCAATTCACTACAACCTCTGTTAGAAGGACAGCATCATGGAAAGCACTGGAGAGACTAATGCAGGTGTCTTCCCAAATTGCCTTCTTCCTTCCCAAAGCTACAGAAACTTCATATGGGTTTCTGTCCTGGGCTTTTTTCCCACAACACCATACGCATAAGTGATACTCCGTGACTAACAGATCATGCTGTGCGGTATTGTGGATATGGACGTCCCTGTGAAAACAGCCACTGCAGGCTGGGTCAGACAGCCCAGATCTCAGATTCTGCTCTAAGTGGGGTATGCAGCAAGAAATGAGTTTCATATTTTTCCAACCCTATATGCTATAATTCCTGCTGTCTCTAGAAGGAACCACACTTTAAAAGTTAAGATAATTTGGTTGAGCAATAAGGCTAGTTTAAAACACCCTTCTCCAAAGTCTCCAATATCCAGATACCCCTGTCTTCCCTAAGTGCGTCAATGCCTCTGTACCCGAAGGGCCTATGTTCCCACTCTTGAGTGAATTCACCCAATAACTTACTGGACATGTTTGTTCTTGGATCATTAGAGACACATGGTTTCTTCATAGAAGCATGTCCAAATCCATCATCTAAAAATAAAAAATAATAAATTTAACCAGCTAGTTACCAGAGTTCTTGTGAACATGTAACACATACGATATAATTCCAATTCCCTAGAAATACGGGGAAGCCAAAAACTACTACATGTTCCTTTGAGCTGCGCACACAAATCTAACCAAAGGGAATATTCATTAGTTTAACCTCAAAAGGCATAAGTCAAAAATGTGTGATAGAAATGGAAAAATAATTGCAGTACTAATAATATCATTTAACTTGAAATGCACAAGTTAACTTTTAAAAAACACACTAAAAATCCAAGTAGCAAAAAGTAAGAATTTATAAAAGAGTATACACATGGTAAACATTTTGAAAAGTGGCCAAACTCATTCATAATAATTAAAGCAATGCTCACTACACCTATATTCCCTAAATTAGTCCTCCAAAAGTGGTTTGTTGTTCTGTGGAAACTATGCTTTGCTGGCAGACGCTAAGGGAAGTTCTGTAGAGCCCTCCTATATTGCATTTTAGAGTGGTCCAAGCATTTTGGAAAGCAATCTGACATTATTTATCATAATTTTTCCACAACACTCTGACCAATAATCCAAAGATGGTTATTGCAGCATTACTTACAATGGCAAATGCTAAAACCAATCTAAACACCCAACTATAAGTGAGTCCATTCTTTAACACCTGTAAGACACACTACTGTAGGGCTGTTCACAGGATCATAATAAAGCCAATAAACATATGAAACGTACTTCAATCTGACCAGTCATCAAGAAATTGCAAATCCTACCCATGAACTACCTCTGCACACCCACTAGAATAGCTACAATGAAAAGACAGGCAACACCAAGTGTTGGAAGAATGTGGAATAATGAAACCAGGCAAACAGCTAGAGAAGTAAAGGGCACAAACACAGTATCTACTCAGACTGAACAAAGATCCACCCCATGCTCTGGAAGTGCTAATAGGAATGCATATCTGTTCCCCATAAAAGTCTGAAGACTATTTAGAGCAGTAACATTTGTAAATGGATGCATACAGATTGGGCCAGAAACAATCAAAATGTCTATCAACAGACATGAACAAAAGAATACAGACAACTCCTAGAAACAATACCAAGGGGAAACGTCAGACACAGAGTGCATCTAGGCAACTGCATTCAGGCATAGCCACATGAGTGTGGGTTAATGTTTGGACAGTGGCCCCTCTGAGGGGTGAGTACTGATGCGGAGTGGGAGAGTATGAGAAGAGGATTGGGGGGCTTTGTCTCCCAATAACGGTTCCATGAGTGAATTTACTGTGCGAAACTCATTGAGCTGCATACTAATTATTTTTACACCTCATTGAAAAGTTTAATTCTGCCAATGGCTACAACAAAGACAGCACAGTATGAGAAAATGTTTATGTCAGTTCTGCATCATGCAGGTTTTTCATGGACTATTCCACCTGTTCTTTGCTTATAGCCCTTAAAAAGATGTGACATAGCAGCAAAGGGCCAGCAGGAGGCTACAGCAAGACACCAGCAGGCTTGGGACATGTCCAGGGGAACTGCTTGCTTTCTTTCCTGGCTGCTGTCATCCCCTTGCATCACTGAAAGCTACATCCCATGCTGGCCAGAGGTGGAGGTGGCACCCTGGAAATGAGTCAGACAGAGGAAGGCACTCTTCTCTCTTGAAGCTTATTAATAAAGTTACAGCCACCACCCACTTAGTTGGAACAGAAGAGACATGCCACCTAACAGAGGGCTACATCTGTACCCCAGACATCTCAACAGCCCAAGGGAGGCTCCATCCCACCCCTCCTTTCTCCCTTGCAGGGTCCCTGCCCACTCCACTCACATGCCCCTGGCCCCTAGGAGGGTGGTTAGTATTATAGGCATTATGAGATTCTGAGGACAGAAATGCTTAAAGGGGGACATCTACAGACCAATTTTACACTTGATGGAGTTCACAGATCATAGAAGCTTCTGTGGCTATTTTGAGGCATTTAATTAGAATCTACAATTTAAGTCATCAAGACCCAGCATATAATGCTAATTTGCACTGCTGAACATGATCTCCTTATATTAGTCTCATTAATTGAAGGTAATTCACCAAGGACTCCTAGATCCCCTTGGTCCTTGATTTTCCCCCCTCATTTGAAGATTGAAGCTCATTAGAAGCAAAACTACACTAACAATAAAGAGGACAAAGGGTGTGGGGAGCTCTTTAGAGAACTGGATGGGGAAGAGGAGGCAAGAAGAAAGAAGGAAGCACTCCTGACACTACCTGCCTCCTTCTCACTCCCTTCTATGGTCCCTTCTGACAAGAGGACATAGACCATTAAATCAACAGCAAACCCAAAAATGTCCCTTCGACCCATGTTGGGGCAGGAGCTAATAGCGGAGGGGGCATAAGCAAGGCAGAGAGTGATGTTATGATTCATACAGGTTCATGGGGCCAGTGAGGGTGGGCGATGACTATCAGAAGCTTCTCCACTGAACAAGAAACCTCAGGCTAGGAAGGGAGTCTGGAGGCCCCTTTGGCTCAGTAACCTCTGGAGAAGACTAATTGCAGAGCCCCACCTTTATCCATCTTATACACTGGGATTCTTCTGAAAATTGTCTTTAAAAGGAGATGCACAGATGAGGGCATAGAAGTCCAGACTGGGTAGCTGACTTTCTCAAGGTCATATGAAGGTACCTTGATGAATGAACAACCCACAGCAAAAAGCCCAAGTACAGCTGAGGCCGTTCTTCCCGTCCTTTGTAGCCTAGCCTACTCTGTCACTGTTGCTGTGGGAGCCAGTGGGCTCACAGCAAAGCTTCCCTGGCCCTCTGTTCTCCTAACTTGGGCAGCATGACAGAGAAAATTGGGGGGTGGGGCTGTGTGAGCCACAGCATAGGTCAGTCAACCCTGAGGAGGGGCTACTTCAGGAGTCACAAAGTGGAAGCGTTTTCTCTGAAACCCTTAAATCCAGGACAGCCACAATCACTTAGCGATGAGGCATCGCACTATTCACTGACACCAAACATCACTGCTAGTAAAACCTGAGACAGCTGTGCCTCCTGCACGACGCCCATCCTGCACTGACTCAGAACCCTAGCCTTTCCTCCTGGAGGTGTCCCAATGTGGCCAGTGGGCCACCCCTCCAGAATGGCGCTTCCTTGTGTGACCAAGGAGGACCAGCTGGAACCTTGTATCTTAGGAATGACACACTTAACTCTGCTTCTGCCATGCCCTCCTGGTGTAAAGACCAGGTTTCCTGAAAAACATTGGTAAACAAACTGTCAACATCCGTGGCAGCTGTATTCACTCACCAGTGCCTGGCTTTGTCCTGCTTCCCAGACACCCAACAGATAACTCTCCAGCCCCTTCCCTCCAGTGCAAGAAAAAGCCTATATGGAGGCTGGTTTCCTCCTTCCCTCTGAGCCATGAAACAGCTCCCTGCTACTCCTGCTCCCTGTGCCTGCACAGGGCCTCAGTGAGGACAGAGGCTCCCTGAGCAGAGCTCAACTCAGAGAACACTGCCTAACTGTGAGCACAATGCAGTGTCAGCCCAGCCTGCCAAGGGCCCCAGTACAGGACACTCATGGGCCTTAGGAAATCAAGCCCAGGGACACAAGAAATGTGCTGCAGTTGGTATACATTCTCACTGGCAGGCACAAGCAAACCGCATGGGGTCCCAATGGGCCTGTCTTCAGCAGTTACTCCTGTTTCTCAGTTCCCCGAGTCCATCCTCTGCCAGTGACACTGAACAGGTAGGACTGGCAACGGTTCACCACCCAATGTAAGTAACCAGCCTCACTAGTTTCATGAACATGGTAGCAGATATAATATAATGCCTTAACCCAGATTCAAATGCACATCTGGGACTCCAAGGGGAGGAAGCATTCTCCTTGGGATGGGCCATAAGCATCTGTATAAAAGGCCAGGCAGGACAAGTGCTCCTGGGTAGGACAAGCCCAGATTGTCCCGGCTTCACCCTAGACCCTTGGTTTCTCCATCTCAGTCACTGTTTCTTCCACTTGTTCCTGCCAAGCAACAAAATCAGTGCCATCTGCCAGCCTCTTCTTCCTCTCACACCTCACACCCAAGTCATTTTTGGCTCCAAACTTCCCAGAGCTCCAGGCTTCAGCCCACCTCACCACCCCAGCCCCACCCCCCTGGCTTCTGACCAGTCCCTCCACAGCCCCTAGTCTGCCTCCACAGAGCACTGGCTTTGGCCCTGGCCTCCCTGCTACTGCACACTCAACATACAGCTAAGGCCTCTCAAGAGTGGGCCTTAGTGATGCAAAGATGACCTGGAAAGTTTGAAATGTAACATACAAGAGTGATGACCCTAGCCAGGTGGCTCAGTTGATTGGATTGTTTTCTCATAAACCAAAAGGTTGTGGATTCAATCCCCAGATGGAGTGCATATGAGAAGCAACCTACCAATATTAACCAATTGATGTTTCTTCCCCCTCCCCGCCGACTTCCCCCTCCCTCTCACCCTCAAAATCGATAACCATATCCTTAAGTGAGGATGAAAAACAGGAGTAATGGACAAGTTGAGGGTCACAATGGTGCTGTTCAAGCCACTTCTGGAAACTTCCCTGTGAGAAGGGCTGCCTGCAGCTGTCCATTTGCTGTGCAGGGGCACCAGGGGGCTAGCACCAGGGATTCTGGAGACTGGCTCTTGGGATAAATCAACCCAGTGTTCCTATGTACCAGGCTTCATTTGTCACTCAATTACCACATACGTTCTCAGAACACCACAGACCAAGATAATAGATTGCTGCACAGAGCACTCCAGTCCCTGTGAGAGCTGCCTGTTCAGTGCTGGAGACAATGCACACCAATGTCAATGTCACCCCTCTCTCTCCTAGAAATGTCCACAATTGTGACAAGTCCCATGTCTTGCTCCACTGCCAACTCAGCTATTCGAAACCCTCGAATAAACAACTGAAAGGTTGCCTGGATGCTGGCCCGGAAGGCTTCTCAGTAGTGGCATAGAAATTTCCTAATAGGTGGGTAAAAGGACTGAGGAAACCATCCAGTATTTATCAACTCTTAGTTAATGAAGACATGCTGTCCCAGAGGACCAAGAGCCAGAGAAGAGGACAAAGCATCAAGCATCTCTGTGACCTGTGGGTTAGCTTCTCTCTGAATGGGGCTCTGTAAAGGCCTCACCAGCAAGAAGGAGAGTGTTCCACACCCAGATGCCCCCACCCTAAGGCACTTCCTCAGAGTTTGTTTCTAGGAGCTGTAGCTAGAAGAGAACTCTGGCCCCTCTAGGCAGGTGTGCCCCACTCGTTGCCTAAGACTGTTCTTTCTCTTCCCCTTTCTTTTTCCACCCAAACCCAGAGCTGTGCAGCCTGGGCTTGGTGCCTGCTTCTACCTCCCCCACTCAGAGCTGGCCAAGTGGAAGCTAACGGCACCCAGCCATCAGGGCGATGCCAACCCAGACTCTGCTTCTGTCCTCCTTTCCCGTTGGGGGTGGTCTATTCTGTCAGTCAAGAGATGGCAAGTATGGGTATGGCCACAGCTGCTCCAAGCTCCTCAGGATCATAGTGCAAAAGGGGTCACCTCCCAGGGGCAGTGACCCACACACCAGCTATGATAACTCCCTCGGCTGCATCCTGATGGTATAGTGATGAGGTTGTCAGAGTGAGGGTGAGTTCTGGGTATTCCCACTATCCTGACAAGACCTGGCAACCAGTACGTCTGGGCTGCAGGTCAGAGAACCCAACTCAGATGTGTTTCAGAAGAAAGGCATTTTTGTCAAAAAGGTTCTGGCTAACTTACAGAACTTGAGCAGGAATATGGCTGATGGACCCCGGTGTCAGAGCACAGACTACTCTTCTAGGCTCCCCTCTGCTTACCTGCATCATTCTCCCCGACCCCCCACCTGTGTACATGGTGGACACAAGGCAACTGGCAGCCCCCAACTTTCAACTTTCTAGCTCTAGTCAAAGAAGAGGACAAATGCATGGATTCTCTGAGTCTTCAGTACAGCTCCTCCTGGGGAAGGTAAATCTAAGGGCCTGGCTGAGGCCAGGTGTCCCCGTGGCTAGAAGACTGGGGTGCTCTCATGAGACTGAGCATAGTGGGGGAGAGTGCCACAAAGGGGAGAGGGGAGACTGAACATGACTGTCTCAATTCACCACAACTTTTAGTGCCAAATGGAGAAAACCTACTAGTGTTTCTTCAACTTTAAGAGGAAAGTCAAATAACTCCCAGTGTTAATGAAATGTTTTCTATACTGCTTATAATAGATAACATAAACATAAAATTAGGTATAAATTCTTTTTCGTGGAGCTCTGAAACTACAATTAAACTATATAAGCAAAACCCCAGTACCAATGGATTCACACTGACACTAATTTAACATGAAGGTTGGGGCTGTGCTACAGAAATCATCATACAACATGACCCTGAGGACTCCAAAGACCTCACCTGCTACACCTTCCACTTCATCCCAGCCTGGCCTAAAGTCACAAGTACCCACAGTGGCCACTTTGGTCCACCCAGCAGCTATCTGGTCAAAATAACAGTGGCCAGCAGCCACCATGCCCCAGAAAAATGAGTTGTCATGTTGGGCATAGGAGCAAGAATGTAGCAACAACCCTGGACTATGAACAGGAGTCTAAGGACCCTGGGGTGGCTGGGCTCTTTTGCATGAAATCAAGAAAGTTATAGAGGGGGACAGAGGGGAGCAAAAAGGGGATGGATGTAATACAACAACAATAAAATTTAAATAAATAAATAAATAAGAAAGTTATAGGGAAAAATCGCAAAAGACGGCCTTATGGCTTGCTGTGTGAAAATGCAAAACTGAAAACCCTGGTCACTTCTTTGAGTCCCTGTGGTGGAGTGCCCATACAGTAGGCCACAGTAGGTGACAAACTCATTTGTGACACTTCCTTTGTGAAGGGAAGCTACCTCTTTCCCAACATTCTTCCTCACCTCAGCCTGTACACAGTGCTATGCTCCTAACATCTGCTGCTGATTCACCGAAGGGATCAAGTTTCTCATGATGTGTCCAACCTGTGGGAGAAGGTGGAGAGGAAGAGCCAAAGATGCCTCTGGCCACTCACCAGCTTCATCAGGTCTCCATGGAATGAAACAACAGTCTAGAGGCCTCCTCAGGGAGAGCGCCTTGCTGGGAAAGAATCATGTGAGCCACAACAGCACATGATTGCAAGAGCCCTCCTTGTCCTCTGGCTCACGTGGTCCTCCTCACACATAACTGCTGGGGAGGTGTCTGCTAGACAGGGGCCAGGCTCACAGCTCTAGATAGGCTTTTTCAAGGTCACGAGCTACAAAAGGAATTGAGACCCCCAAAACAGGCCTCACTAGCCCAGTACTTGTGCAAAACAGTGCATAGGGCACATTCATTCAGCTACAACCAAATACTAATAAAAGGCACCATCTTTTTCACTTGTAGAGTCCCTTATTTTATAAATCCTTCCACACATATTATTTTAACCTTACAAAGTTGATTAAAATATTATTTTCCTCCCTCCACCTCTTTACTGGCCCTCCCTGGAAGAAAAGATTTTGGGTCCAAGAATCCAACACTGAACATGATTTCTCTGTCTATCCCCACCCAGTCTTACAAGCACCCCTCCAGGTACTCACTCTCTGATCCCACCTCCATGCTAAGCAACATACAACACTAGGTATCTGAGAGGAATGAATCTTTCCAGAGAAGGTGAAAGAGAACTTTAGGATGGAAGCATCTTTTTTTTTTTTTTTTTTTTCAGGCATCATTCATGTTTGATTTCCTTTTCCTAATTTGAAATCATTACTTGAAAAAATAGTATAAATAATTTTGTTAAAATATTTCGAAATAAATACTTTAAAAGCACAAAATTTGTGAACAGCATGAACAGTCAAAACCTGGTCAACAATACCAACTAATACTAAAAAAAATAAAATTATATATATATTTAGTTCTGCATTTCTGATGGTGGAGAAAGAGCTTACATAAATATTGTACAGAAGTGGTATATTTCAGTGGGAGACTGCAATAGGAAATTCACTAACTCTTGAAGCAGCAAGTTGTGACTTAAGACCTAGTTTCTGCAGTGACACATTAACCCAATTAGCAAGGTTCTCTGGTTTTTTATAAATACTGTGCATTTTGATCATTTCCTTCTCTTTATTGTTCCCAACAGGTTTTATTCATTCACTTAGAATATCCTGGTCTAATAAGTGCATGTTATGGTCTTTGAGTAAGTACCACTGAGTTACCCGGTTCTACCTGGTGACACAAACTCTATAGATGAAGAATAAAACATGCAGACTCTAGTCCTGGCTGGTGGCACAGTGATATGGTGCCGGCCTATGAACCCAAAGGTTGCTGGTTCGATTTCCCAGCCAGGGCACATAACCAGGTTGCAAGCCAGGTCTCCAGCCAGGTCTGTAGCTGAAGTCTCCCTTCCTCTCTGCTTCTCTCCCTTCCCCTCTCTCTAAAACATAATAAAATCTTTAAAACAAACAAACAAAAAACCTAATCTAAAGAACATGCAGCCTCTTTCCTCACAAACACCTGCATGCACATCCTCTCTCAGGGAAAGTGAACAGTTCACCATTCAGACAGTAGCTGGACACAGAGACATGGCAGGCCATGTGGGAAACCAGTCTCTGACCCAGTTGAGCCCACCTGGGAGACAGTATAGTCCCAAAGACATGCCTGGTCCTTCACAAACCTAACAGCAAAGTGTACCATGGAAGGGAAGCTAGCATCTGGCCCAGCTCCCAGACCTAGCTCCTAGGGCTCATCTGATAAGATGGCCTCAGGCTACTTCAAGTTCTGGCACACAGGTACTGGCATCCTACCATGAGTTTCCAACCAGCAGCCCAGTGGCAGTCCAGCCTCCACCCTGCTCCTGCCAAACCCTCCCTCACCATTCTCACCCCAGCCCCTCAACAGGGTGGTACATGGGCCCGAAGAGACAGGTTCACTCCAAATATGTTATTTCCTTCTAGACTGCCTTTGACAGATCAGGAATGACAGTCATTTATATGACTGCAGTTGGGTAGGTCTAGTTTATTTTTATAATCACTAGGGAAGTTTGTTTTTTAGCTCCAAGTGTCAGAGTTGGCTTCATGAGAGAATATGAAATTTTCTGAGCAGCAACACAATTCCATAAAGGGCTATGAATGCAAAGCCACAAACACAGATCAATGAAATGCTGGGAAGACGAAGTTATTTCTGGAACAAGGCAGTAAGACAGGAGACCAGGGAAAGCCACAACAACAAACCAAAATTAGGGAGAGAAGTCTTGGTTTCTAATGTATCTTGGAAATACCAAGCGGATCACACATTTTGCAAGTTTATCATACATTAAACTCTGGCAAAGTGGTACATTACCTGCAAGGTAGAATCCTGTTTTAACCATTCACTATTGGGTGGGACACGTGGAAAAGACACTAAAAGGACTTCAGCGCTCCAAATGCTCATGTGGAAATAAAACTCAGGTGGTCTAATTCTGATATGAGACCTCTCTGGTTTAGTTACTCAGTTATGTTGTTTGGGGGTTTTTTTGGTGTTGTTGTTTTTTATTTTTCAGTTGTTGTGTTGTTTTGTTTTTTGCTCTCAGATGGTGTCATGTGACAGGATTGAGACTGGGAGACAAACCCTTTAGCTGTTCAGTTGGGATGACAGTCTGACCTAAAAGAGAGTCCTTTCTTTCCCATATTTTACCCATGCTCCTATGCATGGAGGAGAGGGCATGGCCAGAGCTGGAGGAGGCAGGATCCTGTCCCATGGCTCCACCACCAGTCAGAGTGTCCCCCTCCTAGGCAGCCCCCCAAGGAAGGCCTGGAGTATCCTCCAGACCAGGGCAAAGAGTGTCCTCACAGAAGGCCTTCCAGGGCCTCTCCCACGGGACCCTGGCCATAGCTCTTATGGCAAAGCTGACAGCGATAGAAATGATAAAAATCTTAAAAAAGCAATTTTAAAAAGAGATCCACTGGTGAAGATCAGGCCAACAGGAGAGAGATCAGGGTAGAGGACAGAGAGCAGTACGAGCTGTTTCTGTCCTTGGGGGCAGCCTGACCAGATGACCAGCACTGTGTTGCCTCTGACAAGTGTGTTCATGACAGCTTGCGACCAGGACCCAGAGCTGTTGTTCATTTGCTCAACAGGTGCCTAACCAAGCACTTCAAGGGGACACACAGATGAATCAGAAGTGGTCCCTGCCTGCAAGGACCCAAAAGTGTAACAATCAGGTGAGACATTCAGACAAGACAACACCAAGACAAAATAAAATGCATCCCCTAGGCTGGGAGAGGAGCGAGGAAGAAACCCTAAATCCAGCCACAGATGAAGCCAATGAAGTGTAGACAGATCTGACTTCAAAAGGCACAGACATAATAATTAACTCAGGGAACAGGACGGCCCAGTGTTCTAAGGGACAGAGAGAATGAGCTGAAGAGCCAGGACTGGGTCAGTTCTGGGGAGCCACTAATACCAGACCATGGAGTGCACTTTAGCTAGTAAGCTATGAAGAACTCTGGAATCTTAATCATGCGAATAAATCTGAAAAGTCTTGATACTCTCCTGAACTCTCTACTGAGCTTTTCAAAATGAACCTCTTACCCTCTCGATACAAACCCAGTCCGGCCTGGTAAAGCTGGGCCAAGATGCCATTGGCACGAACCAGACAGTCACATCTATGACCAACAACTGACTTCCTTGTCCTGCCAGGTCTCCAGGAGGTTCCAAATATCATCAGCACAGTTAAACCTAAAGTCAGGACATGCACTATTTCTGAAGTACTATACAATTCTGCAAATAAAACACAAAACCCAGGTTACATTGAAACCAGTGGCAGGAAGCTGCTGCAGTCCTGCAGTCACCTCTGTGTAAGTGGGCTCTGTGACTATGCGCCTGGCCATTACAGGGCAGCTCTCCCAGGAGCAGGGCATCACCCTGTGTGCAATCCTGGCCCAGTTCTTCTCACTTGGCATCAACTGCATTTTATTTGTTTGTTTGGGCTTTGTTTTTCTTTTAAGTTTTTACTTATTATTTTTTAGAGAGAGGGGTAGGGAGAGAGGCAGAGAGAGAGAGAGACATCAACATATGGTTGCCTTTCACCTGCCTCCAGCTACGGATCTGGTTAACAGCATTTTATATCAGTGTGGCATGTATTGTTCTGAAATTTTTACTCAAGGGCAGAAATATGAACTCGCCTTGCTTCTAACTACTAATCCTGACCTTATGAAATACCTAAGGAATGCAGTGGAATAGCTATAAGACTGGTTATACAAGTGTTAATTTCTAACAATCAAAACAATAATACGTGCAAGTTCCTTTTTGTCTAATACTCCATCTTAGGAAAACTGGCATTAACCAGAAGAATATAAATTCTATACAATATGAGGAAACTTCCCCACAGCAGAAACTAAGCCATGCCTTAAAAAACACATATTTGTTAAAAGTGATAGCCACCTAGATACCCTGATTAGCAGGTCATTTGTAAAATATGAGGAAACGTTATCATGCATGAGAGGTGTAGGATCACACATCAAGAGGTCAGAGTAAGCGGACAAGCCACAAATATCTTTCATAAATAAATCCCCCTCAAGTAGCTCTCTTTACACATAAGGGGCTCATTTCATACTAGGCCACTCAGCTGAGAAGGTCAAAGGGTTTCAATCAACATTCAAAAGAAAAATTATGCGAATCAACTGGCTTGGGGCAACCAGGCATGGGAGAGAAGGGAGTTGCCCATGCATTCTTAGAAGTCAAAAAGTGCTGCCTGCTCCCCAAGGGCAGGAGATGGCATTCCCAGACTCCAACTTGAGAAGGGAGCTGGGATGTGAGACACCAGCCAATGATTTCCAACTGACGAGCAGAGGATGGGAGGATAGGATGTCTCTAGTGCTGGCTCTGACATTCAGAAGCTAAAATTGGGACTGGACCCTGGACCCTCTGGAGATCTATAAAATGAAATGGGGATCTTCACGAGCCTTTGAAGCCCAAAGTCAGTACTTCAACCTGCTGATATTCTGGCCAGGGGCCCTCATTGGCATGTTTCCCCTATGGGTCCCTTGGGCTATCGCAATGATGTCTAAGGGTTATGTTTCCTGTGGGCACTGATTCCAGAGCCAGCCCTTACCTGGACCTAACCCGCTGGAACCTGAGTGTGCTCACCTTCATGAAAGCACCAAACAGGTCATTGAAGGCCCTGTAGTATCACAGATTCAGATCCCGACCCTCTCACCCCTCTGAAATAAGATGGGAATGAATGATAACAGCTGGCATATCAATAGACTACCTCTTCCCAAAGGGAAAAAATGGCAATGAATAAGTATCAATCAATAATAACCTTAAATGTAAATGGATTAAATGCACCAATCAAAAGACAGAGTAGCCAAATGGATAAGACAACATGACCCACATATATGCTGTCTTCAAGAGACCCACCTCGGAACAAAAGATCGACACAGAATGAGAGTGAAGGGATGGAAAACTATATATCAAGCAAATGGACGTGAAAAAAAAGCTGGAGTAGCAATACTGATTTCAGATAAAATAGATTTTACAATGAAGGACATAAAAAGGGACAAAGATGGACATTTCATAATACTTAAGGGAACAATCCATCAAGAAGAAATAACTCTGATAAACATACACGCACCCAACATAGGAGCTCCGAAATATATAAGGAAAATCTTGGAAGACTTTAAGAAA